>SZWC01007621.1:3728-63004 GCA_023375785.1 Penium margaritaceum | reverse complement strand
TTGTGCCAGAGATGTGCCAGAGATGTGCCAGAGGTAAGCCATAGTTGTGCCAAAGTTTGCCAGAGTTGTGCCAGAGTTGTGCCAGGGTTGTGCCAGAGTTGTGCCAGATTTGTGCCATAGGTGTGCCAGGGTTGTGCCTGAGTTGTGCCTGAGTTGTGCCAGAGTTGTGCCACAGTTGAGCCACAGTTGTGCGACAGTTGTGCCAGAGTTGTGCCAGAGTTGTGCAAGAGATGTGCCAGAGTTGTGCCAGAGTTGTACCAGAATTTTGCCACAGGTGTGCCAGAATTGTGCCAGATTTGTGCCAGAGATGTGCCAGAGTTGTTCCACAGTTGTGCCATAGTTGTGCAAGAGTTGTGCCTGAATTGTGCCAGAGTTGTGCCAGAGTTGTGCCAGAGTTGTGCCAGAGTTGTGCCAGAGTCTATGCACAACGTTTATGCACAACATTTATGCACAAACGCGGCAAACCTCCACCGGGCACGGCTGCCTCTAGTCCGTCGCGCCCGCACCTCGCGAACGCATTCTGAACCTCCGCCATTCCCGGCCGGGAACCCCCCTCATGCCCGCACGCGCCCACATGCACATCCCTCGCCACCGCCATAATGTACCAACCCGCGCACCACACCCGAGCCAACGCCACCCCACCGCACCCCTCCTCGACATCGCCCGTGCTGCCCAGCCCCTAAGACGTTGCCATGTGCACCTCCATCCTCTGTCCCACACCCCTCTCCCTCTCCCTGTGTGAAAACAAAATGCATCTACGTGCCCGACACCTTTCACTCCGCTCGTCCGCATTGCATCTCCACCTGTATCACATTCTTTACCCATCCATATCAAAGCGTGGTACGATCATATCTGGGCTACTACTCCGGATCCCATTCAAACTTTGCAGATAAGCGCCCATGGGCCAGAATAGTACTTGGATGGGTGACCTCACGGAGCGTCCTGGTGGCGTACCCATTTGTATCTCCCAAACGACGACCCGGAACGTCTCCGACACTAGGGAGCCGGGACTAGGAAGCGGATGGCGCAGTTGCGCCCTAGTTGCGCCCTACTTGCGCCCTACTTGCGCCCTAGTTGCATCTTTGCTGCGCCCTATCTAAGCTATACCTGCGCCCTAGTTGCACCCTACTTGCGCTCTACCTCTATCCTACGCACACCATACCTGCGTCCTACTTGCACCCTAGTTGCACCCTTGCTGCGCCCTAGTTGCACGCTACCCACGCCATACCTGTGCCGTACTTGCACCCTAGATGCGTCCTAGTTGCGCCATAGTTGCGCCCTACTTGCGCCATTCTTGAACCCTAGTTGCGCCCTAGTTGCGCCCTACTTGCGCCCAAATTGCGCCCTAGTTGGACCCTACCTGTGCCATACATGCGCCATACCTGCACCCTACTTGCGCCCTAGTTGCGCCCTACTTGCAGCCGACTAATGCCCTACTTGCGCCCTACTTGTGCCCTACTTGCGCCCTAGTTGCTCCCTAGTGGCGCCCTTGTTGCGCCCTACTTGCGCCCTAATTGCACCCTTGTTGCGACGTACCTGCGCCATTCCTGCGCCATACGTGCACCGTACTTGCACCCTAGTTGCGCCCTAGTTGGGTCCTAGTTGCGCCCTACTTACGCCCTACTTGCGCCCTAGTTGCACCCTACCCGTGCCAGTCCTGCACCATACCTGCGCCCTAGTTGCGCCCTAGTTGCGCCCTAGTTGCACCCCACTTGCGCCCTACTTGTGCCATAGTTGCGCCCTAGTTGCGTCCTACTTGAGCCATACTTATGCCCTAGTTGCACCCTTGCTGCGCCCTACCCGCACTATACCTGCTTCCAATTTGCGCCCTGGTTGCGCCATACCTGCACCCTCCTTGTGCCCTAGTTGTACCCTTGTTGCACCCTTTCCACACCACACCTGCGCCCTAGTTGTGCCCTAGTTGCGCCCTCGTTGAACCATACCTGCACCCTACCCGCGCCATTCCTGCGCTCTAGTTGCACCCTAGTTGCGCCCTACTTGCGCCCTACTTGCGCCCTAGTTGGGCCCTACTTGCGTCCTACTTGCGCCTTACTTGTGCCCTAGTTGAACCCTACCTGCGCCATACCTGCGCCCTACTTGCGCCATAGTTACGCCCTGCTTGTGCCATACTTGCGCCCTTCTTGCACCCTACTTGTGCCCTAGTTCCGCCCTACTTGCGCCTTACTTGCACTCTAATTGCACCCTAGTTGCACCCTACATGCGCCATACCTGCGCCCTACCTGCGCCCTACTTGCGTCCTAGTTGCGATCTAGTTGCGCCTTACTTGCACCATTCTTGCGTCCTACTTGCGCCCTAGTTGCACCCTACCCGCGCCTTGCTTGTGCCCTAGATGCACCTTAGTTGCACCTTAGTTGTGCCGTAGTTGTGCCCTACTTGCACCCTAGTTACACCCTACATGCGCCCTACTTGCGCCCTAGTAACGCCCTAGTTGTACCCTAGTTGCGCCCTAGTTGCGCCCCACTGGCGCCCTAGTTGCACCCTTCTTGTACCCTACTTGCGCCCTAATTGCGCCCTTATTACGCCCTACATGCGCCAAACCTGCGCCATACATGCGCCCTACTTGCGCCCTAGTTACACCCTAGTTACACCCTAGTTGCACCCTACTTGCGCCCTACTTGCGCCCTACTTGTACCCTATCCGCGCCATACCTGCGCCATACTTGCACCCTAGTTGCACCCTAGTTGCACCCTAGTTGCACCCTAATTGCACCATACTTGCACCCTACTTGCACCCTAGTTGCACCCTAGTTGCGCCCTAGTTCTGCCCTAGTTGTGCCCTACTTGCGCCCTAGTTGCACCCTAGTTGTACCTTACCCGTGCTATACCTGCGCCATACCTGCACCTTTGCCTCTGCACAACACGCACAACCGCACCCACACCCACGCATCGCCCACCCTTTCCACGCCCACCCGCATGTTCCAACCCAAGCGCACGCACGCCTCTTTCCCACGAGTCGTACCAACCCAAGCGCCCGCACGCCTCTTTCCCATCGCACGAGTCGTACCAACCCAAGCACCCGCATCCCTCTTTCCCAACCCATGGGTCATAGCAACCCGCTCGCCATCCCCTCCTGTTCATCACACCGCTTCGTACGACACGAACGCGACAAACCTCCACCGTTCACGGCCGCCTCTAGTCCGTTGCTCGCACACGTCACAAACGCAGGCTCTTCCTCCGCCACTCCCAGCCGGGACCCCTGCTCATGCCCGCACGCGTCTACATGCACCTCCCTCGCCACCGCCATGGTGCACCAACCCGCACACCACACCCAAGCCCATGCCACCCCACTGCACCCCTCCTCGACACCGCCCATGCTGCCCAGCCCCTAAGCCGTTGCCACGTGCACCCTAGTTGCGGCCTAGTTGCGCCCTACATCCTCGCCATACGTGCCCCCTACTTGCACCCTAGTTGGACCCTTGCTGCGCCCTGCCCACACCATACCTGCACCCTAGTTGCGCCGTAGTTGCACCCTTGTTGAATCCTACATGCGCCCTGCCCGCGCCATACCTGCGCCCTCGTTGCACCCTAGTTGCGCACTTGTTGCGCCCTACTTGCACCCTAGTTGCGCCCTACTTGCACCCTACTTCCGCCCTACTTGCAACCTACTTGCACCCTACCCGCGCCATACCTGCACCCTACTTGCGCCCTAGTTGCGCCCTACTTGCACCCCACTTGGGCCCTACTTGCGCCCTACTTGCGCCCTAGTTGCGCCCTAGTTGCACCCTACTTGCGCCCAAATTGCGCCATAGTTGCGCCCTACCTGCGCCATACCTGTGCCATACCTAGATCCTACTTGCACCCTAGTTGCGCCCTAGCTGCGCCCTAGTTTTGTCCTACTTGTGCCCTACTTGCGCCCTACTTGCGCCCTAGTTGCACCCTACCCGCGTCCTAATTGCGCCCTAGTTGTGCCCTAGTTACGTCCTACTTGCGCCCTACTTGCGCCCTACTTCTACCCTAGTTGCACCCTACCTGCATCCTAGTTCCGCCCTAGTTATGCCCTAGTTGCGCCCTAGTTGCGTCCTACTTCCGCCTAGTTACGCCCTTGTTGCGCCCTAATTGCGCCCCTGTTGTGCCCTGCCTGGACCATACCTGCGCCATAGCTGCGCCCTACTTGCGCCCTAGTTGCACCCTAGATGCGTCCTAGTTGCGCCCTACTTGCGCCATACTTGCACCCCACTTGCACCCTACCCGCACCATACATGCGCCATACCTGCGCCCTAGTTGCGTCCTAGTTGCGCCCTAGTTTTCCCCTAGTTGCGCCTCACTTGCACCCTACTTCGCCCTAGTTGCACCCTAGTTGCGCCCTGCTTGCACCCTAGTTGCGCCCTAGTTACACCTTACCTGCGCCATACATGCGCCATACCTGCGTCCTAGTCGCACCCTAGTTGCACCATATTTGCGCCCTACTTGCATCCTACTTGTGTCCTACATGCACCCTAGTTGCGCCCTAGTTACGTCCTACTTGTGCCCTAGTTGCGCCCTACTTGCGCCCTAATAGCGACCTAATCGTGCCTTGCTTGCGCCCTGGTTGCGCATGTTTTCTTGAGCGCTCGTCTCCGGCATCTCCGTGAGGAAGGGACCAAATTTTCCGGCGACTCCAATCCGGGAGAACTTGTCCATACGCATGTCGCACACACCCACGTACCCCAGGGACCTGACTTCCGCCCCTGTATTTGCTCTCCTCCGTCCTCGAGCATACGACGTAGGCACCTCCGAGCGCCCGTCTCCAGGCTCTCCAAGACTAAGGGGCCGGATTTTTGGCCGACTCAAAATCACAAAAACTTGTCCATTCTCACGTCGCACACCCATATGGACATAGTAGAACCAAGTTTCGCTCAAAAAATCCATGGCCTCTGCCCTCGAGCGTACGACGTAGGCTCCTCCGAGCACCCGTCTCCAGGCTCTCTAAGACGAAGTGGCCAGATTTTTTTGCGGACTCAAAATGAAGAAACTCATCCATACACACATTGCACACCCATATGGACATTGTAGACCAAAGTTTTGCTCAAAAATACCATGGCCTCCGCCCTCGAGCATACAACGTAGGCTCCTCCGAACGCCCGTCTCCAGGCTCTCCGAGACTAAGGGGCCGGAGTTTTGGCCGACTCGAAATCGAGGAAACTCGTCCATACTAGAAATCGAGAAAACGCGTCCATACGCCTTGACGCCGTAGGCTGTCGGTGGTCTGCCCAAGCTCCTCCCGCGGCGAGGGCGGACCGCCGCGTGCCAACCGGCCGACAGGCGCGGAACGCTTCCCTCTCGGGGGAGGCTTTCCCTAGACAGTGAACAACCGGCTCAGAACTGGAACGGACAAGGGGAATCCGACTGTTTAATTAAAACAAAGCATTGCAATGGTCCCAACGGATGTTGACGCAATGTGATTTCTGCCCAGTGCTGTGAATGTTCAAGTGAAGAAATTCAACCAAGCGCGGATAATCGGCGGGAGTAACTATGACTTTCTTAAGGTAGCCAAATGCCTTGTCATATAACTAGTGACGTGCATGAATAGATTAAGGAGTTTTCCACCGTCCCTATCTACTATCCAGCGAAACCACCGCCAGGGGAACGGGCTTGGAAAAATCAGCGGGGAAAGAAGACCCTGTTGAGCTTGACTCTATTCCGACTTTGTGAAATGACTCTGGAGGTGTAGTTATAAGTGGGAGGGCAGCTGCATATGAAACATCACTACTCTTGACATTATTTTACTTATTCCATGAGGTGGAGATGGGGCTCTGTCCTTGCTTATAGCGTTAAAGCTTCGGCCGATCCAGGCGGATGACATTGTCAGGTGGGGAGTTTGGCTGGGGTAGTACATATGTTATAAGATAACGCAGGTGTCCTAAGACGAGCTAACAAGAACAGAAAACTCGTGTGGAAAAAAAGGATAAAAGCTCATTTGATATTGATTTTCAGTACGAATACAAACCGTGAAAGCATGGCCTATCAATCCTTTAGTCTTTCGGGATCTGAAGCTAGAGGTGTCAAAAACTTTACTACAGGGATAACTGGCTTGTGGCAGCCAAGTGTTCATAGCCACGTTGCTTTTTTATCCTTCTATGTCGGCCTTTCCTATTATTGTAAAGCAGAATTCACCAAGTGTTGGATTTTTCACCCACCTGTAGGGAAAGTGAGCTGGGTTTAGACTGTTGTAAGACAGGTTAGTTTTACCTTACCGATGATCTGGTGCCGCAACAGTGAATCAACTTAGTACAAAAGGAACCGCTGATTCACATCATTGGTGATTGCGCTCGGCTGAAAAGCCAGTGGCGCAAAGCTACCATGTGTAGGACTATGACTGAACGCCTCTAAGTCGGAATCCATGCGGCAAGCGACACTTTTTATATCCCCAGGTTTTACCCGACTCAAAATAGGGGCGCCTGTGCGCCTCCGAGAGCACATGTTGTGGTTTGTCTGGACCAATTCCGAATGTCCGGGGAGATAAATCATTTGCAGACGACTTAAACCAGAACGGGGTACTGTAAGTGGCAGAGTAGCCTTGCTGCTATGATCCACCAAGGTTCAGCCTCTGTTCTGCCGATCTGTTCTTCCGGGAACTCCCCTCCCCTCCCCTCCCCTCCCCTCCCCCCTAACAAGATGTTCCCTTTTGGGAACGCATGCGGGTTCGACTCCCACTCTCGTTTTGACCCATTCCATTCCATCAACAGCCCACAAACCCGGCCACGTACCCCCCACGTATCCATTTCAAAGCGTGGTACGATCATACCTGGGACACTACTCCGGATCCCATTCAAATTCCGCAGATACGTATTCGGATGGGTGACCTCCCGGGAAGTCTTGGTGTCGTACCCATTTTTATCTCCCAAACGCCACCTCGGACCGTCTTCGACACTAGGGCGCCGGGACTAGGACGCAAATGGCACAGTTGCGCCCTAGTCGCGCCCTACTTGCGTCATACCTGCACCCTAGTTGCACCCTTGCTGCACCCTACCCGCGCTATACCTGCGTCCTAGTTGTGCCCTAGTTGCACCCTACCCGCGCCATACCTGCGCCCTACTTGCGCCCTAGTTGCACCCTTGCTGCGCCCTAATTGTACCCTACCCGCGCCATATCTGCGCCCTACTTGCGCCTTAGTTGTGCCCTAGTTGTGCCCTACTTGCATCCTACTTGCGCCCTAGTTGCGCGCTAGTTGCACCCTACGTGCGCCCTAACTGTGCCCTAGTTGCGCCCTACCTGCGCCATACCTGCGCCATACCTGTGCCCGACATACGCCCTAGTTGCGCCCTAGTTGCGTCCGAGTTGTACCCTACTTGCGCCCTACTTGCGCCCTACTTGTGCTCTACTTGCGCCCTAGTTTCACCCTACCCACACCCTAATTATGCCCTAGTTGCACCCTACTTGTGCCCTAATTGCGCCCTAGTTATGCCCTACTTGCATCCTAGTTGCACCGTACCCGCGCCCTAGTTGCGCCCTAGTTGCGTCCTAGATGCGCCCTAGTTGAGCCCTACTTGCGCCCTCGTTGCACCCTGGTTGCACCCTTCTTGCGCCCAAATTGCGCCCTTGTTGCGCCCTACCTACGCCATACCTGCGCCATACTTGCGCCCTAGTTGCGCCCTAGTTGCACCCTAGCTGGGCCCTAGTTGCGCCCTACTTACGCCCTACTTGCGCCCTAGTTTCACCCTATCTGCGCCAGTCTTGCGCTATACCCGAGCCTAGTTGCGCCCTAGTTGCGCCTTAGTTGCGCCATAGTTGCGTCATACTTGCGCCCTACTTGCGCCGTACTTGCGCCCTACTTGCACCCTAGTCGCCGCCTTGTTGCACCCTTCTTGCACCTAATTGCGCCCTTGTTGCGCCCTACCTGCGCCATACCTGTGCCATACCAGCGCCCTACTTGCGCCCTAGTTGCACCCTAGTTGCGCCCTTGTTGCACCCTAGTTGCGCCCTACTTGCGCCCTAGTTGCACCCCACCTGTGCCAGTCCTACGCCATACACGCGCGCTAGTTGCGCCCTTGTTGCGCCCTACCTGCGCCCTACCTGCGCCCTACCTGCGCCCTACCTGCGCCATACCTGTGCCATACCAGCGCCCTACTTGCGCCCTAGTTGCACCCTAGTTGCGCCCTTGTTGCACCCTAGTTGCGCCCTACTTGCGCCCTAGTTGCACCCCACCTGTGCCAGTCCTACGCCATACACGCGCCCTAGTTGCGCCCTTGTTGCTCCCTAGTTGCATCCTACTTGCGCCCTACTTGCGTCGTACTTGCGTCCTAGTTGTACCCTAGTCGCGCCCTACTTGCGCCCTACTTGCGCCCTAGTTGCACCCTTGCTGCGCCCTACCCGCGCTATACCTGCGCCCTAGTTCTGCCATCGTAGCCCCCTACCTGCGCCCTACCCGCGCCATACCTGCACCCTACTTGTGCCCTAGTTGCACCCTTACTGTGCCCTGTCTGCACCATACCTGCGGCCTAGTTGCGTCCTAGTTGCGCCCTCGTTGAACCCTAACTGCACCCTACCCGTGCCATACCTGCGCCCTAGTTGCGCCCTGGTTGCGCCCTAGTTGTAACCTACTTGCGCACTAGTTGCGCCCTGCTTGCACCCTTCTTGTGTCCTAATTGTGTCCTAGTTGCACCCTACCCGCGCCATACCTGCGTCGTACTTGTGCCCTAGTAGTGCCCTATTTGTGCCCTACTTGCACCCTACTTGCGTCCAACTTGCGCCCTATATGCGCCCTAATTACGCCCTACTTGCGTCCTAATTGCGTCCTAGTTGCGCCATACCTGCGCCCTACTTGCGCCCTAGTTGCGTCCTAGTTGCGCCCTAGTTGCACCTTATTTGTGCCATACTTGCGCCATACTTGCGCCCTAGTTGCACCCTACCGGTTCCCTACTTGCGCCCTATTTGCACCCTAGTTGTGCCCTAGTTGCGCCCTAGTTGTGCCCTATTTGCGCCCTACTTTTGCCCTAGTTGCACCCTATCCACGCCCTAGTTGTGCCCTAGTTACGCCATAGTTGCGCCATAGTTGCGCCCTTTTTGCAACCTACTTGTGCCCTAGTTGCACCCTTGTTGCGCCCTATTTGCGCCATAATTGCACCCTTGTTGCACCCTGCCTGCGCCATACCTGTGCCATACCTGCACCCTAGTTGCACCCTAGTTGCACCCTAGTTCCGTCCTTGTTGCACCCTACTTGCGTCCTAGTTGCATCCTAGTTGCGCCCTAGTTGCACCCTACTTGCGCCCTACTTGCGCCCTACTTACGCCCTACTTGCACCCTAGCCGCGCCATACCTACGCCATACCTGCACCCTAGTTGTGCCCTAGTTGTACCCTAGTTGCGTCCTAGTTGCGCCCTACATGCGTCCTATGTGTGCCATAGTTGCACCCTAGTTGCGCCCTACTTGCGCCCTACTTGCACCCTACCCGCGCCATACCTACGCCACACCTGTGCCCTAGTTGCGCCCTAGTTGCAGCCTAGTTGCGTCCTAGGTGTGCCCTACTTGTGCCCGATTTGCGCCATAATTACGCCTTACTTGTGCACTAGTTGCGCCCCACTTGCGCCCTAGTTGCGCCCTAGTTGCACCTTACCCGCGCCATACCTGCGCCATACCTGCGCCCTAGTTACGCCCTAGTTGCTCCCTAGTTGCGCCGTACTTGCGCCTTACGTATACCCTAGTTGCACCCTAGTTGCGCACTACTTGCACCCTAGTTGCGCCCTACTTGCGCCCTAATATCGACCTAATCGTGCCCTACTTGCGCCCTGGTTGTGCAACATTCTACGAGCGCTTGTCTCCAGCCTCTCCGTGACGAAGGGAGCAAATTTTCCGTCGACTCCAGTCCGGGAAAACTTGTCCATACGCACGTCGCACACACCCACGTACCCCAGGGACCTGACTCCCGCCCCTATAGTCGCTCTCCTCCACCCTCGAGCATACTATGTAGGCTCCTCTGAGCGCCCGTCTCCAGGCTCTCCGAGACAGAGGGGCTGGATTTGTGGCCGACTCAGAATCGAGAAAACTTGTCCATACGCACGTTGCATACCCATATGGACATCATAGATCAATGTTTTGCTCAAATCATCCATGGCCTCTGCCCTTGAGCATACAATGCAGGCTCCTCCAAGTGCCCGTCTCTAGGCTCTCTGAGACTAAGGGGCCGGATTGTTGGCCGACTCAAAATCGAGAACACTCGTCTATACACACGTTGCACACCCATGTGGACATTGTAGACCCAGGTTTCGTTCAAAAAAACCATGGCCTCTGCTCTCGAGAATATGACATAGGCTCCTCTGAATGCCCGTCTCCAGGCTCTCCGAGACTAAGGGGCCGGAACTTTGGCCAACTCAAAATCCAGAAACTCGTCCATACTAGAAATCAAGAAAACTCGCCCATACGCCTCAACGCCGCAGGCTGTCGGCGGTTTTCCCGAGATGCTTTTGCGGCGAGGGTGGACCACCGCGTGCCGACTGGCCGACAGGCGTGGAACGCTTCCCTTTCAAGAAAGGCATTCCCTAGGCAGTGAACAACCGGCTCATAACTGGAACGGACAAGGGGAATCCAACGGATATTGACGCAATGTGATTTCTGCCCAGTGCTTTGAATGTCAGAGTGAAGAAATTCAACCAAGCGCGGGTAAATGGCAGGAGTAACTATTACTCTCTCAATGTAGCCAAATTCCTCGTCATCGAATTAGAGACGCGCATGAATGGATAAACGAGGTTCCCACTGTCCCTATCTGCTGTACTGCAAAACCACAGCCGAGGGAACGGGCTTGGAAAAGTCAACGGGGAAAGAAGACCCGGTTGAGCTTGACTCTAGTTTGACTTTGTGAAATGACTCAGGAGGTGTAGTTATAAGTAGGAGGGCAACCGCAAGTGAAATACCACTACTCTTGACATTATATTGCTTATTCCGTGAGGTGGAGGTGGAGCTTTGCCTCTGCTTCTAGCGTTAAGGCTTTGGCCGATCCAGGCAGATGACATTGTCAGGTGTGGAGTTTGGATGGGACAGCACATCTGTTAAAGGATAACGCAGGTGTCCTAAGATGAGCTCAACAAGAACAGAAATCTCGTGTGGAACAAATGGGTGAAAGCTCATTTGATTCTGATTCTCATTACGAATACAAACTGTGAAAGCATGGCCTATTGATCCTTTTGTCTTTCACAATTTGAAGGTAGAGGTGTTAGAAACGTTACCACATGGATATCTGGCTTGTGGCAGCCAAGCATTCATAGGGACGTTGATTTTTGATCCTTCTATGTCGGCTCTTCCTATCATTGTAAAGCAGAATTCACCCAGTGTTGGATTGTTCACCCACCAATAGGGAACGTGAGCTGGGTTTAGACCATCGTGAGACAGGTTAGTTTTACCCTTCTGATGATCCGGTACCGCAAAAGTAATTCAACTTAGTACGAGAGGAACCGTTGATTCACATCATTGGTAACTAGCTGAAAATCCAGTGGCACCAAGCTACCATGTACATGATTATGACTGAATGCCTCTAAGGCAGAATCCATGCTGGAAGCTGCACTTCTTACATCCCCGGGTGTTACCTGACTCAAAATAGGGGCGTCTGTGCACCTCCAAAAGCATTTGTCGTGGTTCGTCTGGACCAATTCCGAATGTTCGGGGAGGTTAATCATTTGCAAACAACTTAAACCAGAACGGGATACTGTAAGTGTCAGAAATATGACTTCGACAAGGTCTTCTTCATAATATACACCCCTCGGATAATCCGAGCTCCCAATATCGGTTCAGGTCCTCGCACTGAACCTCCTCGGCAAACGGCTGGTCGGTCACGACCGTTCCCTCAAAGCCGAGCCGCCCCTAATAAGCGACCACGTCGCCATGCGTCCGGCTAGCGGAAAGAATTCGTTAGTGACTTCTTTGTCCTGTTCTGTTGTATAAACGGAGGATGCTCATTCCCTTCCTTGTTTAACCCAAACAGTTCTTTCCATCCTGTTCCCTTTGGTTCCGCGGCCTCGCCGCCGTGCTCTCGCTCTGCTCTCACCTTGTCTTCTCTAGCCTCTCACAGGTCTCCGTTCCTTGCTCCGTCACTCTCGCCCCTTCACTCACTCAGCCGTCACTCTGCTCCCCTTGGCTTCCTCTCTCAATAAATCGTCTACCTTGGGTTCCAGTCTCTCCGCTCTCTCTCAAGTAATGCGGCTAATTTATTGCGAATGCTTCTTCTCACACCTCTGGGCTGACGGACTTGTGCATGCTCCAATGCTTCTGCGTGCTTCTGCTACTGCCTTCCTTGTGTTTACATTCTTCGGACATGGTATCATGGCATCAGGCAACATCACCTAGTGCCCCGTAGCCTCGTCACCACTCTGCCACCATCCTTTCTTCATTTGCTTTGATCTCCATTCCTCTCTCGCCGCTACCGTCACCTTGTGTCTCTCTGCTTTGTCAGCAACTAACATCAGCAGAACCGCTTGGAGAAGTTCCCACGCAGAAGAAACGCTACGTCATCATAAGAAGGCCCTTCACCCATTTCTGTGCCAGTGGCCATATCTTGGTGACTTGCCAGTCACAACAGCCGCAAGACGCTCCCGAGGCGCCGCCTGCCGTCAACTACCTAGAAGTTTCCTCCCATCTGCTATTCACTACCCTTCATCTCCCCAGCCTTTTCAAGCACCTCCATCCTTATCCTCTCCCATCATCTACCTCGTCCACTACCTCTACCTCATTACCCTCAACTCTCTGCATCCTTTTATCTCGAGCCGCCTCCTTGCACCGCCCTTCTTGCTTTGTCAGCAGCAACAGCCGGACTACCACCGTCAGGATATCGGATTCCGCCAGTCTTCCTACTCCCATTGCGAGCCAACTAGGGAACAAGCCGTCACTCTCCTGACATCAGCGGACACGTGTCTCTGCTTGTCGCATGACTCCCTCTGTTGCAACCAACTTCCTCTAGTTGCCATGATACCAGACACCACCAGTCTTTCTGCCCGCCGAGGGCCAACTGGCGAACAAGCCGTCACTCTCCCAGGGGCAGAGGAAGAGGTTGTCTCGCTCTTCCTTCCTACCGCGTTCCTGTCCTCTATTTGCCACACTCTCCACCTTCCTTTGTCATCAGCCTTCATTGTCCGCGTCATCCTGATCTGCTGTCATCAGTCCTCCTTGTCCTCCTCGCTCTAGCCTCCTCAGCCCCATCAGCCGCCTACCTCATCTCTGTCTGCTCCTCATTGTTCTGTCATCAGCATCATCCGCACCACCTTTGCATCAATCTTCTTCATCAGCATCATTTTGTAGCGCACATGGTTTCACCCCTGCGCCCACTCAGCAATCAGTTGCCTCCTCATCCCTCCACCTCTGCATCGCTTTCCGCTCGGCATAAGGATCTGCCCGGTTGCATCGCCCGTTCCGCGACGACCTGCGCCCACGCCGAAAACTTCCGCAACGCACGCAGCTCGCTCCTGTGCCCACTCCGTCATCATCAGTAAGGGTGCACACCGGGTACGATTCCCGGATCTCAGGTTGGATCCTGATCCCCGGTTTCGGATCCTAGGATGGATTTGGATCCTCGGATCCAAGAAAAGATCCCCGGGTCCTATGGATCCCCGAATCTTTTCCGGGTCCTATAGGCTGAGCAAGGATAATGCCTTACATTTTTTACTCCTAACCCCGTTTTCCCCACTTTTTTATGTGGTGAAAAGATCCCCGGATCCCGGATCGAATCTTGATCAAGGATCCGGACCCGGATTCCCGGATAAGATCCCCGGATCCTAGGATTTGGTGTGCAGCCTTAATCATCAGCCTCCTCCTCAGCGTCATCAGCATCTGTGGCCAACACAAGGATCTGCATGAGCTAGCTGCCTGCTTTGCAGCAGCCTGCACCCACGTCGGCAGGAGATTTCTCACGGCGCGTTGGCACATACCCTCCCCTTGCCGCATCCTACTCCCCTATTTGAGCAGCACATGTCATTTTGCCCCTGCACCCACTCCATCATCAATCGTTTCTTCGCTGTTTGCATCCTCTTCTGCTTGGCACAATGATTAACCCGGGCGCATTGCAAGCTTTGCAACGACCTACGCCCAAGCCAAAAACACTTGTAGCGCACGTGGTTTCATCCTCGTGCCCATCCAGATCCTCAATCGTTCTTCCGCCTTCTGCATCATCTTTTGCTTGGCACTCGGATTTGCTTCGTCGTATCGCCCGTTCCGTGACGACCTGCACCCACGCTGAAAACATCTCCAGTGCACGAGGTTTCATCATTGCTCCCGCTCCACCAGTCAGCATCTTTCTTCCCCCATCAGCAGCAACCTGCACCTACGCCAAATTCTACTGATCCTCTCTTCCCCTTTCATTGCCATCCTCTCCCTCTCTCGTAACCTCCCTCCAACTTCGGCTCCACCCTCGGCAGGATAAAACATGCTAAAAGTGCGCTGGTGAACAGACACCAGAAAGTGCCACGCACTCTCAACAAACCAACCATCATGGCAGCACAAGCCCTCGACTGGACACACATTCCCATCCTTGATCAGTTAGGAGAAAACATCCACGACTGGTATGGTGGCATACAGGTCAAGACAAAGCACTCTTTCCTCCGCGTGTATCAACTCTCTCTCTTCCTGGAAGGAGTTCATGACAACCCCGGATGTCCTCCAAGGACATGCACAACCACTCTGCAGGACATAGAAAGATGCTTACATGACACCACCCATACTGTCTACCATAGGATCATCGATGAGGTGTCACCTGTTGCAGCAATGAGGTATACTCTTGTGGCAGCAGCGTGGAATCTAAACCTCTGCAACATGATCATCCTCTTGCTCCGTTGAGTGCTTAATCCCCCCATCAGACAATGACACCTGGACACGGAAGCTCTATAGGTACTCAGGCATTCACACCTTGTCGCACTCAAGAGGGCTGTCAGAAATATGACTCCAACAAGGTCTTCTTCATAATGTATACCCCTCGGATAATCCGAGCTCCCAATATCGGTTCAGGTGCTCGCACTAAACCTCCTCGGCAAACGGCTGGTCGGTCATGACCATTCCATCAGAGTGGAGCCGCCCCTAATAAGCAACCACATTGCCACGCGTCCGGCTAGCGGAAAGAAGCCGTAAGTGCCTGCTTTGTCCTGTTCTGTTGTATAAACAGAGGATGTTTGTCCTGCTCTGTCCTTTTATACCAAGGATGTTCAGTCCCCCGAGTTAACCAGAATAGTTATGCCCATTCTGTTTCCTTTGGTTCCGCGTCTTTGCCACCGTACCCTCGCTCTGCTCGCCCTCTGCTCCTACACCTTTGCTCACCAATCCTAATTCTCTTTGCTTCGTCACTCATGGCCTTTCGCTCAGTTCCGGCGCATCATGCACCTCGCTTCACGTCCCATTTCTCTCGCTGCCCTGTGTCTAGTGCAACTCTGTCCTGCCTTGGCCCTGTGAAGCTCCTGCGGCTAACTCCTTGAGATTTTCATCACCTGTTTGCCTTCGTCACCCTGCTGACTTGCTCTTTCCTGGTCCATTGCCCCTGCTCTTGTCGTCACTCAGTCATTGCAATACTCTGACATACTTGCACCCTACCTGCACCCTAATTGTACCCTAGTCGCGTCCTACTTGCACCCTACTTGCACCCTAGTTGCACCGTTGCTGCACCCTACCCGTGCTATACTTGTGTCCTAGTTGCGCCCTAGTTGCACCCTCGTTGCTCCCTACCTGCACCCTACCCGCGCCATAATGTGCCCTGCTTGCGTCCTAGTTGCACCCTTGCTGCACCCTGCCCACACCATACCTACGTCTCAGTTGCGTCCTAGTTGCGCCCTCATTTAACCCTACCAGCGCCCTACCCGCGCCATACCTGCGTCCTAGTTGTGCCCTAGTTACGCCCTAGTTGCGCCCTACGTACGCCCTAGTTGTACCCTACTTGCGCCCTACTTGCGCCCTAGTTGCACCTTACCCGCGCCACACCTGCACCCTACTTGCGCCCTAGTTGCGTCATACTTGTGCCCTACTTGCGCCCTACTTGCGCCCTACTTGCGTCCTGGTTGCGCCCTAGTTACGCCCCGCTTGCACCCTCACTGCGCCCTAGTTGTGCCCTACCTGCTCCATACCTGTGCCATACCTGCGCCCTACTTGCGCCCTAGTTGCGCCCTAGTTGCGCCCTACTTGCGCCCTAGTTGCACCCTACCCGCGCCACACCTGCACCCTACTTGCGCCCTAGTTGCGTCATACTTGTGCCCTACTTGCGCCCTACTTGCGCCCTACTTGCGTCCTGGTTGCGCCCTAGTTACGCCCCGCTTGCACCCTCACTGCGCCCTAGTTGTGCCCTACCTGCTCCATACCTGTGCCATACCTGCGCCCTACTTGCGCCCTAGTTGCGGCCTAGTTGCGCCCTAGTTGCGCCCTACTTGCGCCCTAGTTGCACCCTACCCGCGCCCTATTTGCACCCTAGTTGCACCCTAGTTTTGCCCTAGTTGCATCCTACTTGCGCCCTACTTGCACCCTAGTTGCACCCTATCCGCGCCCTAGTTACGCCCTAGTTGCGCCCTACTTGCGCCCAAGTTGCACCCTAGTTGCGTCCTAGTTGCGCCCTACTTGCACCCTTGTTGCGCCCTACTTGCGTCCTGATTGCGCCCTTGGTGCGCCCTACCTGCGCCATACCTGCGCCATACCTACGCCCTACTTACGCCCTAGTTGCGCCCTAGTTGTGCCCGAGTTGCGCCCTAGTTTCGCCTTACTTGCGCCCTACTTGTACCCTACCTACGCCATACCTGTGCCATACCTGCGTCCTAGTTGTGTCCTAGTTGCGCCATAGTTGCACCCTAGTTGCATCCTACTTGCGCCCTATTTGCTACCTAGTTGCACCCTAGTTGCATCCTAGTTGTGCCCTACTTGTGCCCTAGTTGTGTCCTAGTTGCGCACTTGTTGCACCTTACCCACGCCATACCTGCGTCATACCTGCGCCCTTCTTGCGTCCTAGTTGTGCCCTAGTTGCACCCTAGTTACGGCCTATTTGCGCCCTACTTGCGCCCTACTTCTGCCCTTGTTGCACCCTATTTGAACCCTAGTTGCACCCTACTTGCACCCTAATAGCGACCTAATCATGCCCTACTTGCGCCCTGGTTGCACAAGTTTCCTTGAGCGCTCGTCTCCGGCCTCTCCTTGACTAAGGGGCCACATTTTCCGTCGACTCCAATCCGGGAAAACTTATCTTTGCGCACGTCGAACACACTCACGTACCCTAGGGACCTGACTTCCGCTCCTATATTCGTTCTCCTCCGCCCTCGAGCATACGACGTAGGTTCCTCCAAGCGCCCGTCTCTAGGCTCTTTTGAGACTAAGGGGCCATCTTTTTTGTCAGCTCAAAATGGAGAAAACCTCTCCATATGCACGTCGCACACCAATATGGACATTGTACACCAAATGTTTGCTCAAAACCTCCATGGCCTCTGCCCTTGAGCATACGACGTATGCTCCTCCAATTGCCCATCACCAGGCTCTCCGAGACTAAGGGGCCGGGATTTTGGCGGACTCAAAATCGAGAAAACTCGTCCATACTTGAAATCGAGAAAACAGTTCCATACGCCTCGACGCCGCAGGCTGTCGGCGGTCTGCCTGAGCTGCTCCCGTGGCGAGGGCGGACCGCCGCATGCAGACCGGCCGACGGGCGCGGAACGCTTCCCTCTCCGGGGTGGCTTTCCCTAGGCAGTAAACAACCGGCTCAGAACTGGAACGGGCAAGGGGAATCCGGCTGTTTAATTAAACCAAAGCATTGCGTTGGTCCCAAACAGATGTTGATGCAATGTGAATCCTGCCCAGTTATCTGAACGTCAAAGTGAAGAAATTCAATTAAGCGCGGGTGAACGGCGGGAGTGACTATGACTCTCTTAAGGTAGCCAAATGCCTCGTCCTCCAATTAGTGACACGCATGAATGGATTAACGAGATCCCCACTGTCCCTATCTACTATCCGGCGAAACCACAGCCAAGGGAACAAGCTTGGAAAAATCAGCGGGGAAAGAAGACCCTGTTGAGCTTGAATCTAGTCTGACTTTGTGAAATGACTCAGGAGGTGAAGTTATAAGTAGGAGGGAAACCGTAAGTGAAGTACCACTACTCTTGATGTTGTTTTACTCATTCCGTGAGGTGGAGGGGGGGCTCTGCCCCTAATTCTAGCGTCAAGGCTTCGGCCGATCTAGGCGGATGACATTGTGGGGTGGGGAGTTTGGCTGGGACGGCACATCTGTCTAGCGTCAAGTGTCCTACGATGAGCTCAACGAGAACAGAAATCTCGTGTGGAACAAAAGGGTAAATGCTCATTTGATTTTGATTATCAGTACGAATATAAACTTTGAAAGCAGGGCCTATCAATGTCGGCTCTTCCTATCATTGTGAAGTTGAATTCACCAAGTTCTGGATTGTTCACTGACCAACAGGGAAGGTCAGCTAGGTTTAGACCGTCATGAGACAGGTTAGTATTACCCTACTGATGATCTGGTGACGCAACAGTAAATCAACTTAAAACCAGAGGAACTGTTGATTCACATAATTGCTAATTGAGCTTGGCTGAAAAGCCAGTGGCACGAAGCTACCATGTGTAGGATTATGACTGAACGCCTCTAAGTCAGAATCCATACTAGAAACGGCACTTTTTACCTCCCCGGGTGTTACCCGTCTCGAAATAGGGACGCATGTGCGCCTCGAATAGCATATGTCGTGATTCGTCTGACCAATTCCGAATGTCCGGGAGATAAATCACTTGCACATGACTTACACCAGAACAGGGTACTGTAAGTGACAGGGTAGCCTTGCTGCTACGATCCACTCAGGTTCAGCCTCTGTTCTACCAGTTTGTTCATCCGGGAACACCCTTCCCTTCCCCTTCCCTCCACTCCCCCCTAACACGATGTTCGCTTTGGGAAACGCATGCGGGCTCAACTCCCGTTCTTGTTTTGACCCATTCCATTGCATCAACAGCCCGCAACCCCGGCCATGCACCCCTCGCACACGAACGCACTCCCCCGCCTGCACAACACGCACACCCACGGCCACACCCACGCATTCCCCACCCTTTCCATGCCCACACGCACGTACCAACCCAAGCGCATGCACGCCTCTTTCCCACCCCACGAGTCTTACCAAGCCAAGCGCCCGCACGCCTCTTCCCCACCCCACGAGTCGTACCGACCCATGCACCCGGACCCCTCTTTCCCACCCCACGAGTCGTACCAACCCGCTCACCATCCCCCTCCCGTTCATCCCACAGTTTTGTACGGCACGAACGCAACAAACCTTCACCGTGCACAGCCGTCTCTAGTCCGTCGTGCCCGCACGTTGCCAACGCGGTCTGAACCTCCGCCACACCCGGCCGAGACCCCCACTCATGCCCGCACGCGCCCACATGCACCTCCCTCACCACTGCCACGGTGTACCAACCCGCACGCCACACCCAAGCCCACGCCATCCGACCGCACCCCTCCGCGTCACCGCCCGTGCTGCCTAGCCCCTAAGCCGTTGCCATGTGTACCTTTGTCCTCTGTCCCCCACCCCCTCCCCCTCTCCCCGTGTGGTAACAAAACGCATGTACGTGACCGATACCGCCCACTCTGCTTGTCCACGTTGCATCTCCACATGTGTCACATTCTCGACCCATCCCTTTCAAAGAGTTGTATGATCATACCTGGGCTACTACTCCGGATGCCATTCCAACTCTGCAGATAAGCGCCCATGGGCCTGAATAGAACTAGGATCGGTGACCTACGGGGATATCCTGGTGTCGTACCCATTCTTATATCCCAAACTCCGACCCGGACCGTCTCCGACACTAGGGAGCCAGGAGTAGGACGTGAATGGCGCAGTTGCGTCCTAGTCACACCCTACTTCCGCCCTACTTGTACCCTAGTTGTACCCTTGCTGCAACCTAGCTGCGCTATACCTGCACCCTAGTTGCACCCTAGATGCGCCCTACTTGCCCCCTACCCGTGCCATACATGTGACCTACTTGCACCCTGGTTTCACCCTTGTTGCGCCCAAGTTGCACCCTACCCGCGCCATACCTGCGTCCTACTTGCCCCCTTGTTATGTCCTAGTTGTGCCCTACTTACGCCCTAATTGCGCCCTACTTGTGTCATAGTTGCGTCCTAGTTGCGCCCTACTTGCGCCCTAATTCCGCCCTAGTTGTGCCCTACCTGCACCATTTCTGCGCCATACCTGCTTCCTACTTGCGCCCTAGTTGCGGCCTAGTTGCACCCTGGTTGCACCCTACTTGCACCCTCATTGCACCCTAGTTGCACCCTACTTGCACCTTAGTTGCACCCTGCATGCGCCCTAGTTGCACCCTAGCTGCGCCCTAGTTGTGCCCTAGTTGCACCCTACTTGCGTCCTAGTTGAGCCCTTATGTCGCCATACTTGCGCTCTAATTGTGCCCTTGTTGCACCCTACCTGTGCCATACCTACGCCATACATGCGTCCTACTTGTGCCCTAGTTGCACCCTAGTTGCACCCTAGTTGATCCCTACTTGCGCCCTACTTGCATCCTAGTTGCACCCTATCCGCGCCCGTCATGCGCCATACCTACGCCCTAGTTGCATCCCAGTTGCGCCCTAGTTGTGCCCTAGTTGCACCCTATTTGCGCCCTACTTGCGCCCTACTTGCGTCCTATTTGCGCCCTAGTCGCGCCCTATTTGCACACTACTTGCGCCCTAGTTGGACCCTTGCTGCTCCCTGCCGCACCATACCTGCACCCTAGTTGCGCCGTAGTTGCACCCTCGTTGAACCCTACCTGCGCCCTACCCACGCCATACCTGCGCCCTAGTTGTGCCTTAGTTGCGCCCTAGTTGCACCCTAATTGCACCCTAGTTGCACCCTACTTGCACCCTACTTGCGCCCTACTTGCAACCTAGTTGCACCCTACACGCGCCATACCTGCACCCTACTTAGACCCTAGTTGCGCCCTACTTGCAGCCCACTTGCCCCCTACTTGCGCCCTACTTGCACCCTAGTTGTGCCCTAGTTGCACCCTACTTCCGCCCTAATTATGCCATAGTTGTGCCCTACCTGCGCCATACCTGTGCCATACATAGCCCCTACTTGCACTCTAGTTGCACCCTAGTTGCGCCCTAGTTGTGCCCTACTTGCGCCCTACTTGCGCCCTACTTGCGCCCTAGTGGCACCTTACTCGCGTCCTACTTGCGCCCTATTTGTGCCCTAGTTGCATCAAAGTTGCGCCCTACTTGCGCCCTACTTGCACCCTAGTTGCACCCTACCTGCATCTTAGTTTTGCCCTAGTTGCGCCCTAGTTGCACCCTACTTGCGCCCTACTTGCACCCAGTTGCACCCTTGTTGCGTGCTACTTGCGCCCTAATTGCGCCCTTGTTGTGCCCTGTGTGCACCATACCTGCGCCATACC
Source organism: Penium margaritaceum (assembly GCA_023375785.1). Taxonomy (NCBI): domain Eukaryota; kingdom Viridiplantae; phylum Streptophyta; class Zygnematophyceae; order Desmidiales; family Peniaceae; genus Penium; species Penium margaritaceum. Next base: position 41,687 of record SZWC01007621.1, on the reverse strand, counting down.
TGCGCCCTATTTACACACGAGTTACACCCTAGATGCGCCCTAGTTGCGGCCTACTTGCGCCCTAATTGCACCCTACTTACACCCTACCCGCGCCATACCTGTGCCATACCTGCACCCTACTTGCGCCCTAGTTGCGCTCGAGTTGCACCCTACTTGCACCCTAGTTGCGCCCTTGTTACACCTTACTTGCGCCATACCTGCGCCATACCTTCGCCCTATTTGCATCCTACTTGTGCCCGAGTTGCATCCTACTTGCGTCCTAATTGCATCCTACATGCACCCCAGTTGCGCCATAGTTACGCCCTACTTGCGTCCTAGTTGCGTCCTACTTGCGCCCTAATAGCGACCTAATCGTGCCCTACTTGCGCCCTGGTTGCGCATGTTTCCTCAAGCGCTCGTCTACAGCATCTCCGTGACTAAGGGACCAGATTTTCCGTTGACTCCAGTCCGGGATAACTTGTCCATATGCATGTCGCACACACTCCCGCCCCTATGTTTGCTCTCCTCCGTCCTCGAGCATACGGCGTAGGCTCCTCAGAGCACCCGTCTCCAGGCTCTCCGAGACTAAGGGGCCGGATTTTTGGCCGACTCAAAATCACAAAAACTTGTCCATACGCATGTCGCACACCCATATGGACATAATAGACCCCCGTTTTGCTCGAAACATCCATGGCCGCTGCCCTCGAGCATACGACGTAGGCTCCTCCAAGCGCCCGTCTCCAGGCTCTCCTAGACAAAGGGGCCAGATTTTTGGCAGACTCGAAATCAAGAAACTCATCCATACGCACGTTGCACACCCATATTGACATTGTAACCCCAAGTTTCGTTCAAAAAAACCATGGCCTCTGCCCTCGAGCATACGACGTAGGCTCCTCCAAACGCCCGTCTCTAGGTTCTCTGAGACTAAGGGGCCGGATTTTTGGCCGACTCAAAATCGAGGAAACTCGTCCATACTCGAAATCAAGAAAACGCGTCCATACGCCTCGACGCCGCAGGCGGTTGGTGGTCTGCCTGAGCTACGCCCGCGGCGAGGGCGGACCGACGCGTGCCGACCAGCTGACGGGCGCGGAACGCTTCCCTCTCGGGGGAGGCTTTCCCTAGAGAGTGAACAACCGGCTCGGAACTGGAACGGAAAAGGGGAATCCAACAATTTAATTAAAACAAGGCACTGTGATGGTCCCAACGGATGTTGACGGAATGTGATTTCTGCCCAGTGCTGTGAATGTTAAAGTGAAGAAATTCAACCAAGTGCGGATAAACGGCAGGAGAAACTGACTCTCTTAAGGTAGCCAAATGCCTTGTCATATAAGCAGTGACATGCATGAATATTTTAACGAGATTTCCACTATCCCTATGTACTATCTAGAAAAACCATCGCCAAGGGAACGAGTTTGGAAACATCAGCAGGGAAAGAAGACCCTGTTGAGCTTGACTCTATTCCGACTTTGTGAAATGCCTCAGGAGGTGTAGTTATAAGTGGGAGGGCGACTGCACGTGAAATACCACTCTTCTTGACGCTATTTAGCCATTCCATGACGTGGAGGTGGGGTAACTACACGCAAAGCCTGGCAATGTGAGGCAATGCTTGGCAATGCGTGGCAATGCCTAGCAATGCGTGGCAATGCCTGGGAAATGCCTCGCAATGCATAGCAATGCACGGGCAATGCCTGGCAATGCCTGGGCAATACTTGGGCAATGCCTGGTAATGCCTGGCAATGCCTTGGCAATGCTCGGCAATGCTTGGCAATGCCTCGCAATTCTTGGGCAATGCATAGCAATGCCTAGAAATGCCTGGGCAATGCATGGTAATGCCTCGCACTGCCTCACAATGCCTGGCAATGTGTAGGCAATGTTTTGCAATGCCTGGCAATGCCTGGGCAATGCTTGGCAATGCGTGGCAATGCGTGCGCAATGCCTGACTATGCATGGGCAATGCCTGGCATTGCCTGGCAATGCGTGGCAATGCCTGGTAATGCCTGGAAATGCCTTGCAATGCCTGGGCAATGTCTGGCATTGCGTAGAAAATGCCTGGCAATGCAAAGAAATTATTGGGAATGCCTGGGCATTGCCTAATAATGCGTGGCAATGACTGGGCAATGCCTGGCAATGCCTGGGCAATGCCTGGCAATGCCTTGGCAATGCTCAGCAATGCCTAGCAATGCCTGGACAATGCCTGGACAATACCTGGCAATGCATGGAAATGCCTAGCAATGCCTGGCAATGCCTGGCAATGCATGGCAATGCCTGGGCAATGCCTGGCAATGCTTAGCAATGCCTTGAAATGTCCGGGCAATACGTGCCATTTCCTGTGCAATGCCTGGAAATGCTTGGCAATGCGTGGGGAATGCGTGGAAATGCCTGGTCAATGCCTGGAGATAAGTACCAATACCTCGGTAATGCCCGACAATGCCTGGCAATGACTGGGTAATGCCTGGCAATGCTTGGCAATGCCAAGAAATGCAGAGGCAATGCCTCCCAATGCTTGTGCAATGCCTGGCATGCCTATAAATGCTTGGACAATGCCTCGTAATGCCTAGGCAATGATTGGCAATGCCTGATCATGCCTGGCAATGACCGGGCAATGCCTGGTAATGCCTGGTAATGCCTAGCAATGCGTGGGCAATGCATGGCAGCGCTTGGCAATTCCTGGGCAATGCCTGGTAATGCCTGGACAATGCCTGGCAATGACTTGGCAATGCCTTGCAATGCCTGGCAAGGCCTGGGCAATGTCTGGAATTTTCTAGAGAATGCTTGGCTATGGCTGGGCAATGCCTGGCAATGCCTGGCAATGCCACAGCAATGCCCTGCAATGCCTGGCAATGCCTCGCAATGCCTGGCAATGCCTAGCCCTTGCTTAGCAACGCCTGGGCAATGCCTACTAAAGCCTAGGCAATTCTTGGAAATGCCTTCCAAAGCCTGGCAAAGCCTGGTAATGCCCGTGCAATGCCTGGTAATGCCTGGCAATGCCCTGGCTTTGCTTGGGAATGCCTGGCAAGGCCTGAGGTTTGAATGGCAGTGCTTGGCAATGCATTGGCAATGCTTGGGAATGCCTCGACAATGCTTGGCAATGCGTGGCAATGCCTGGCAATGCCTGGGCAATGCTTGGGCAATGCTTCGCAATGCCTGTACAATGTCTGGGCAATGCCTAGCAATGCGTTAATGCCTGACAATGCCTTGCAATGCCTGCCACTGCATGGCAATGCCTAGGCAATGCCAAGGAATGCCTGGCAATGCCCGCTAATGCCTGGGCAATGCCTGGGCAAAGCCTGGAAATTCCTAGCAATGCGTAGCAATGTCTGGGGAATGTCTAGTAATGCCTTAGTAATACCTGCACAATGCCTGGCAATGCCTAGGCAATGCCTGGCAAAGCTTGGCAATGTGAAGAAATGCCTGGTAATGCCTAGGTTATGCCTGGCAATGCATGGGCAATGCCTAACAATGCATGGCAATGCCTGGACAATGCATGGCAATGCCTGGCTTTGCGTGGCAATGCATGGGCAATGCTTGGGCAATGCCTGGTAATGCCTGGATAATGCCTGGCAATGCCTGTGGAATGCCTGGCAGTGCCTGGCAATGCCTGGGCAATGGCTGGCAATGCCTGGCAATTCCTGGGCAATGCTTGGCAATACTTGGCAATGCCTGGTAGTGCTTGGGCAATGACTGGCAATTCTTGGCAATGCCTGGGCAATGCTTAAAAAATGCATTGCACTACGTGACAATGCCTGGAAATGCAAGGGCAATGTTTTGCAATGCCTGGCAATGCCTGGGCAATTCTTGACAATGCCTGGGCAATGCCTGGCAATCCCTAGCAATGCCAAGCAATGCCTGGTAATGCCTAAGCAATGCATGGTAATGCCTGGCAATACTTCGTAATGCCTGGGCAAGGCTTGGTAATGCGCGGGCATTGCCCGGAAATGCCTGGCAATGTCTGGCAATGACTAGGCAATGCCCGGCAATGCTTGGGCAATGCCTAGCATGCCTAGCAATGCTTTGGCAATGCCTGGCAACGCCTGGCAATGCATGTGGAATGCCTGGCAATGCCCGGCAATGCCGTGTAATGCCCGCGCAATGCTAGGCAATGCCTAGCTATGCCTAGGCAATGCCTGGCAATGCCTAGGCAATGTTTGGCAATGCCTAGGCAATGCCTGGCAATGGCAGGGCATGGCCTGGCAATGCCTGGGCAATGTCTGGCAATGCCTGGACAATGCTTGGCAATGGCTGGGCAATGCCTGGCAATACTTGGGCAATGCCTGGCAATGCGTGGCAATACCTGGCAATGCCTATGCAATGCCTAAAAACTCTTGGGTAACGCCTGGTAACGCCTGGGCAATGCTTTGCAATGCTTGGCAAAGTCTGGAAAAGCCTGGTAATGCTTGGGCAATGCCTGGTAATGCATAGGAATGCCTCGGCTATGCCTGGCAATGCCTGGCAATGCCTGGACAATGCAGGTGCAATGCCTGGCAATGCCTTGACAATGCTTGTCAATGCCTGGAAATGCGTGGCAATGCCTGGGCAATGCTTGGGCAGGGCTTGGCAATGCCTAGGCAATGAATGGGCAATGCCTGGTAATGCCTGGGCAATGCCTGGCAATGCATGGAAATGCCTTCCAAGGCCTGGGCAACGCCTGTCAATGCATGGAAATGCCTAGGAAATGTCTCGCAATGCCAGGCAATGCCCGGCAATGCTTGGGCAATAAGGGTGCACACCAAATCCATGGGTCCGAGAGTCAGATCCGCAAATCCGGATCCGGATCCGGATCCGAAAGTCCGGATCTCACTAGTTGGATCCGATCTGAGATCCGGGAGTCCCGATGAGGGTGACTTTGATGATGCAAATGTGTGCGTTTGTTTGTGTAATATGCAGTAAATGGCACATTCTGGACATGAAACCAATGCAAGTATCACCAAAATGTCATGTACTACATATGAATTGTTGTTTACTACATTAACCAGTGTAAATTCATTGTTAAAACTGGATTCTGTACATGCTAGAAAATTGCATACACGCTAGATCCGACCTAGATCCGAGAGTCAGATCCGAGGATCCAAGGATCCGTGGATCCGAGATCCGGATCCGAGAGTCCGGATCAAAGAGTTGGATCCGATCTGTGAGTAAGGATCTGACATCAGATCCGCAAATCTGATCCGGCGTGCACCCTTATTGGGCAATGCCTGGGCAATTCCTAGCAATGCCTAGCAATGCTTACCAATGCCCATGCTATGCTTGGCAATGTCGGGGCAATGCCTGGACAATGCCTAGCAATTCCTGGGCAATGCCTGGCAAGGCCTCGCAATGTCAAGCAATTCCTGGCAATGCTTGGACAATGCTTAGCAATGTGTGGCAATGCCTGGGCAATGCCTAGCAATTCTTGGCAATGCATGGCAATGCGTGGCAATGCATTGGCAATGCCTGGCAATGCCTGGGCAATGCCTGGCAATGCCTGGGCAATGCCTGGACAATGCCTGGACAATGCCTTGGCAATGCCTGGCAATGTTTGGCAATGCCAGGGCAATGCATCGCAATGATTGGTAATGCCTGGTAATACCTGGCAATACCTAGGCATGCCTAGGCAATCCCTGGGTAATGCCAAGCGATGCTTGAGTAATGCCTGGAAATGCCTAGCAATGTCTCGGCAATGCCTAGGAATGTCTAGCACTACCTAGCAATGTGTGGCAATGCCTTGGCAATGTTTTGCAATGCCTGGCAATGCCTGGACAATGCATGGCAATGCCTAGTAATGCCAAGGAATGCCTGGGAATGCATGGGAAATGCATGGCAATGCCTGTGTAATGCCAGGGAATGATTGGCAATGCCTGGCAATGCGTCAGCAATGCCTGGGGAATGCTTAGGGAATGCCTGGCAATGCCTGGGCAATGCATGGCAATACCTGGCAATGTCTGACAATGCCTGTGCAATGCAAGGCAATACCTGGGCAATGCTTCCCAATGCCTGGAAATGCCTAACAATGCCTGGCAATACCTGGGCAATGCCTGCCAATGCCTAGCAATGCCAGGAAATGCCTAGGCAATGCTTGGCAATGCCCGGGCAATGCCTGGCAATGCCTAGGCAAGGCCTTGCAATGCCTGGGCAATTGCCAGCAATGCGTGAATAATGCCTTGCAATCCTTGGCAATGCCTGGCAATGCCTATGCAATGCCTGAAAATGCTTGGACAATGCCTTGTATGCCTGGCAATGCTTGGGCAATGCGTGGAAATGCCTAGCAATGCCTAGCAATGCCTGGCAATGCCCGAGCAATGCCTCACAATGCCTTGGAATTCTTGACAATGCCTGGCAATGCCTGGGCAATGTCTAGCAATGTCTGGCAATGCCTTGCAATGCCTTGCAATGCCTAGCAATGCCTGACAATGCCTGGCAATGCCTGGGCAATGTCTGGCATTGCCTAACTAATTCCTAACAATGCTTGGGAAATGCCTGGTAATGTCTGGACAATACGTGGGCAAAGCCTGGCAATGCCTGGCAATGCATGGCAATGCCTTAGCAATGCCTGGCAATGCCTGGAAATGCCTGGCAGTGCATGGCAATGCCTGGCAATGTCTTGACAATGCGTGGGCAATACCTAGAAATTCCTATGCAACGCGTGGTAATGCCTAACAAGGCCTGGTAATGCCTAGGCAATGCCTGGCAACGCTTGGGAATGTATGGCAATGCCTTGCAATGCTTGGCAATGCTTGGCAATGCTTGGCAATACCTAGCAATCCTTGGGCAATGGTGAGCAACGCCTGGCAACGCTTGGGCAATGCCCGGCAATGCCTAGCAATGTCTGTTAATGCCTGGCATTGCTTGGGCAATGCCTGGCAATGCCTATCAATGCCTGTCAATGCCTGGCAATGCTCGTGCAATGCTTGGCAATGCCTGGGCAATACATAGCAATGCCTAGCAATGCCTGGGAAATGCCTTGCAATGCCTCGACAATGTGTGGCAATGTCTTGGCAATGCTTGGCAATGCCTTGCAATGCCAAGGAATACCTAGCAATGCCGGGATAATGCCTGCCAATGCATGGGCAATGCCTGGCAATGCATGGCAATACATGGTAATGCCTGCCAATACCTGGCGATGCTTGGGCAATGCTTGGCAATGCCTGGGCAATGCCTCGCAATGCCTGGGCAATGCATGGCAAAGCCTGGGCAATGCCTGGGCAATGCCTGGCAATGCCTGGGGAACGCCCGGCAATGCTTCGACAATTCCTATCAATGCCTGGCAATGCTTGAGTAATGCCTCCCAATGCGTGAGCAATGCCTGGCAATGCCTAGCAATGCCTGACAATGCTTGGGCAATTCCTCGCCATGCCTGGGCAATGCTTGGAAATGCTTGGGCAATGCCAGGCATGCCTGGCAATGCTTGGGCAATGCCTGGCAATGCTTAAGCAATGCCTCGCAATTCCTGGCAATGCCTGGGCAATGCCTTGCAATGCATAGCATGCCTGGCAATGCCTTGCAATGCCTCACAATGCAAGGCAATGCTTAGCAATGCCTGGCAATGCATGGGCAATGCCTGGGAATGCCTAGGCAATGCCTGGCAATGCCTTTACAATGTCTGGCAATGCCTGTCAAAGTGTGGCAATTCTTAGCAATCCCTAGGTAATGCCTGACAATGCCTGGGTAATACCCGGCACTACCTAGAAATACCAGGCAATGCTTAGGTAATGCCAAGCAATGCCTAGGCAACGCCTGGAAACGCCTGGCAATGCCTGGCAATGCGTGGAAATGCCTGGCAATGTCAAGCAATACCGGACAATGTTTGGCAATGCATGGCAATGCCAGGTAATGCCTGGTAATATTGTGGCAATTCCAGGGCAATGTGTGGCAATGCCTATGCAATGCGTAGCAATGACTGGGCAATGCCTGGCAATGCATGGACAATGCCGGGCAATGCCTGGAATTGCTTGAGTAATGCTTGGTAATGTGTGAGCAATGCCTGGTAATGCATGGCAATGCTTGGCAATGCTTGGGCGATGCCTCGCAATGCCTATGCAATGCCTGGCAATGCCTCGCAATGCCTGTCAATGCTTCTGCAATGCCTAGAAATGCTTGGGCAATGCGTGGCATGCCTGGCAATCCTTGGGTAATCCGTTGCAATGTTTAAGCAATGCTTGGCAATTCGTGGCAATGCCTTGCAATGCCTGGGGAATGCCTTGCAATGCTTGTCAATGCTTGGCAACGCCTGGCAATGCTTGGCAATGCCTGGTAATGTCTGGCAATGCATGGGCAATGCCTGTTAATGCCCGGGCTATGCCTGGCAATGCTTTGGCAATGTCATGCAATGCCCAGCAATTCCAAGATACTGCCTGCCAATGCCTGGACAATGCCTTGGAATACCTGGCAATGCCAGACAATGCCTAGGCAATGCCACGCAATGCCTGGGCAACTCCTGGCAATGCTTGGCAATGCCTGGCAATGCTTGGCAATGTCAAATAATGCCTGGTAATGCTTGGCAAAGCATGGAAATGCCTGGCAACGCCAAGTAATGTCTTGGAAATGCAAGGGCAATGCCTGTAAATGGTTGGGCGATGCCTGGTAACGCCTGGAAATACCTAGAAATGCCTCGGTAATGCCTGGCAATGCTTGGCAATGCTTGGCAATGCCTGGGCAATGTTTGGCAATGCCTAGCAATGCATGGGGAATGCCAGGCAATGCCTGGCAATGCCTAGGCAATGCCTCGGCATTGCTTTCAAATGCCTAGAGATGCCTAGCAATGCCTGACAATGCCTGGCAATGCCTGGGAAATGCCTGGCAATGTCGAGGCAATGCCTGGCAATGCTTGGCAATGCCTATGCAAGGCCTGTCAATGCCTGGCAATGCCTGGCAATGCCTGGAAATGCCTGGTCAATGCCTGGAAATGCCTAGCAATACGTGGCAGTGCCTTGACAATGCCTGGAAATGCCTTGCAATGCCTAGGCAATGCCTGTGTAATGCGTGTGCAATTCCTAGCAATGGCTGGCAATGTCTGGCAATACCTGACAATGCCTGGTAATGCCTGGGCAATGCTTGGCAATGCGTGGCATGGCCTGGCAAAGCCTGGGAAATGCGTGGCAATGCCTCTGCAATGCTTGGCAATGCCTAGGTAATGCCTAGCAATGTCGAGGAATGCCTTGGCAACGCTTGGCAATGCCTGGCAATGCATGGGCAATGCCTGGCAATGCCTGACAATGCTCAAGAATGCATGGATATGCCTCAGCAATGCTTGGGCAGTGCCTGGGTAATGCCTCGGCAATGTCTGGGCAATCATTCGGCAATGCCTGGCAATGCCTGGGCAATGCCAAGCAATGCATTGCAATGCATGGGCAATGCCTCTCAATGCCTAGCAATGCCAAGCAATGCGTGGCAATGCCTAGCAATGCCCCGCAATGCGTGGGCAATGCCTGGCAATTCCTGGAGAATGCCTCGCAATGCCTGGCAATGCTTGGGCATGCCTGGGCAATGCTTGGCAATGCCTCAAAATGTCTGACAATGCCTGGGCAATGCCTGGCAATGCCTCGCAATGCCTCAAAATGCATGGTAATGCTAGGCAATGCCTCGCAATACCTGGCAATGCCTGGTAATGTCTTGGCCATGCCAGGGCAATGCCTGGCAATGCATGGGCAATGCTTGGTAATGCATGGGCAATGCCTGGCAATGCTTGGCAATGCCTGGTAATGCCTTGACAATACTTGGCAATGCCTAGCAATGCCTTGCAATGTTTGGGCAATGGGTGGAAATGCCTGGCAATGCCTGGCAATTCTCGGACATGCCTGGGTAATGCCTGGCAATTCCTGTCAATGCTTAGCAATGCTTGGCAATGCATGACAATGCCCAGGCAATGCTTGGACAATGCCTGGGCAATGCTTGGTAATGCCTAGCAATGCGTGATAATGCCTGGGTAATGTTTGACAATGCGTGGCAATGCCTTGGCAATGCTTGGCAGTGCCTGGCAATGCCTGGCAATGCTTGGGTAATGGCTGACAATGCGTGGCAATGATTGGGCATGGTTGGGCAATGCCTGACAATGCCTGGTAATGCCTGGCAATGCCTGGGCATGCCTGGGCAGTGTCTGGCAATGCATGGCAATCCCTGGCAATGCCTAGCAGTGCCTGGGTAATGCTTGGCAATGCCTGGGCGATGCCTGGCAATGCCTGATTATGCTTGGGCATGCCTGGGTAATGCCTTGCAATGCCCGGCAATGCCTAGCAATGCTTGGCAATGCATGACAATGCCCGGGCAATGCCTGGCAATGCCTAGGCAATGTCTGGCAATGCCTGGCAATACCTGGGCAATGCCTGGCAATGCCTGGGTAATGCTTGGCAATGCATGGGCAATGCCTGGCAATACCAAGCAATGCCTGGCAAGGCTTGGGTAATGCCTGGCAATGCATGGCTAATGCCTGACATTGCATGCCAATGCCTAGCAATGCGTGAGCAATGCTATGAAACGCATGGACAATGCCTTGCAATATGTGCCAATGCTTGAGAAATGCGTGGGAAATGCCAGGCAATGCCCGGGAAGTGCTTGGTAATGCATGGCAATGCTTGCGCAATGCCTGGCAATGCCGGGGCAATGCCTGGTACTGCCTAGTAATGCTTGGGCAATGCCTGGCAATGCCTAGCAATGCTTGGGCAATGCCTCAAAATGCTTGGGCAATGCCTTGCATGCCTGGAAATGCTTTGGTAATGCGTGGCAATGTCTAGGCAATGCCTGGCAATGCCTGAAAATGTCCGGGAAATCCGTGGCATTGCTTGGGCAATGCCTTGCACTGCCTCGTAATGCCTCTGCAATGCTGGTAGTGCCTTGGTAATGCCTCGCAATGCCTGGGCAATGCCTGGAAATGCCTCACAATGCCTGGCAATCCCTGGCAATGCATGGGCAATGCCTGGCAATGCGTAGCAATAACTGGTAATGTCTGACAATGCCCGAGCAATGCTTGGCAAAGCCCGGGTAATTCCTGGCAATGCCTGGCAATGCTCGGGCAATGCCTAACAATGCCTCGGCAATGCCTGGCAATGCATGGGCAATGCCTGGCAATGCCTAGCAATGCCAAGCAATGCCCGGCAATGCTTGGCAATGCATGATAATGCCTGACAATGCCTGGAAATGCATGGAAATGCCTGGCAATGCCTGGGCAATACCTGGCAGTGCTTAGCAAAGCCTGGGCAATGCGTGGCAATGCTTTGGCAATGCCATGCATGCATGGGAATGCTTGGGCAATGCCTGGCAATGCCTACGCAATGCGTGGAGATGCCTGGTAATGCCTTGCAATGCCTGGGAATGCCCAAGCAATGCCTGAGTAATGCCTGGCAATGCCAAACACTGCTTGGCAATGCATGGCAATGCCTAGGCAATGCCTGGAAATGCCTGGGCAATGCCTGGAAATGCTTGGCAATGGATGGCCAATGCATGTGCAATGAATGGGCAGTGCCTAGCAATGCATGGCAATGCCCGGCAATGCCTTACAATGCCTGGCAATGCGTGGACAATGCCTGGCAATGCCTAGCAATGCCTAAGAAATCCTTGGCAACGCCTAGCAATGCTTGGCAATGCCTGGGTATTGCCTAGCAATACGTGGCAATGCGTGGGCAATGCTTGGCAATGCTTGGCAATGCGTGGCAAAGTCTGGCCAATGACTGGTAATTCCTGGGAATGCCTGGGTAATCCTTAGGTAATGCCTCGCAATACGTAGGTAATGCCTGGCAATGCCTGTCAATACCTAGAAATGCCTGGCAATTCTTAGGCCATGCCTGGGCAATGTGTGGCAATGCCTTGGCAATATCAGGCAGTGCGTGGGAATGCCTGGCAATCCCTGGGCAATGCCTGGCAATGCCTGGGTAATGCCTAGCAATACCAGGCAATGCCTAGGCAATGCCACGCAATGCCTGGGCAACGCCTGGCAAAGCCTGGCAACGCCTCGCAATGCCTGGCAATGCCCGGCAATGCCTGGCAACGCCTGGCAATGCCTGGAAATGCCTGGTAATGTCTTGGCAATGCCTGGGCAATGCGTGGCAAAGCTTGGGCAGTGCCTAGTAATGCCTGGCAATGCCTGGAAATGCCTAGGTAATGCTTGGCAATGCTGGGCAATGCCTAGCAATGCCTTGGAAATGCCTGGCAATGCCTTGCAATGCCTGGGCAATGCCAATCAATGCATGGCAATGCCTGGGCAATGTCAGGCAATGCCTCGGTAATGCTTGCCAATGCCTGACAATGCCCACAAATGCCTAACAATGCCTGGCAATGCCTGGGGCAATGCATGGCAATGCTTGGAAATTCCTAGGGAAGGCCTGGCAATTCCTGGCAATGCTTGGGCAATGCGTGGCAATGCATGGGCAATACCTGGCAATGACTGGCAATGCCTCGCAATGCGTGGACAGTGCGTGGAGTTGCCTGGCAATGCCTAGGGAATGCCCGGCAATGCCTGGTAACGCTTGGGCAGTGCCTGGCAATGCCTCGGCAATGGTTGGTAATGCATGGCAATGCCTGTGCAATGCATGGCAATGCTTGGGCAATGCCGGACAATGCATGGAAATACCTGGCGATGCCTGGGCAATACCTGGGACCGACCGCTCGCCTCTCTACCGACAACCTTTTGGTAGTCGTAGTACTACATGCCTTAGCCATTTTTGGCAACTTCGCCATGGCTGAGGCAATCGCCACCGCTCCGCCGGCTGACCACCGTGCAGGAGAGCATCGAGGACGAGGATGACGCGATAGCAATGACCATAACTTGGCCGATGCAGGTAGGAAACGCAAGCGCAATGAGCCCTCCGTCATTAGGACTGCTTTCACCAAGGTGGAAGTCTTGCCGCCCAACGACTCGCAAGCCGCTTGCAACGAGTGTGGCAAGCCTTTCTCCTTCAAGCAAGGCTATACATCCAACATGTGGAAGCACATGCGGCTGAAGCATAACAAGAGGTGGAAGGAGCTGAAGGAGGAGCAAGCACTACGCGAGCTGAGGAATGCAACTATGGCAACAGCGAACGTCGTAGTAGAGATAGCCTCCGTCAACGCCGAAAAAACCACTATTGCACGCGAGGTCGCAGCCGTGGGCCCTGTCTTCGACACTAAGTACTTCTAGACCTGCGTCTGGAAACATGTGATCGACACGAACGTGTCCTTCCTCACTGTGGAGTCCTACTGGCTTCAACAAGCCTTCTGGCATGCCAACCCTGCTGCAACACTGCCAGGCCGGATGACAATCTCACGGCAGATTGTCATCGCCGCCGACACCTTCCAGACCCGCATCAAGAAGCTCCTGACAGAGGTAACATCTGCCATGAGTTTCACAACGGATGGGTGGAAGGGGGAAAATCGCATGAAGTATCTCGGGGTGACTGCATGCTAGATGGATGACTGGCGCATCAATACCATGGCTTTGTCTTTTCCTGTTGTGTCCGACAGTCCCACATCTGTGAATTTCTTTGAGGTATTTTCTGTTGCTCTCAAGGCATGGGGACTGTTGGACAGAGTGTTTTTCTTGACAGTGGACAAAAAAAGTACCAACGAAAGCATGATTGAAAACTACATCATCCCTTCTGAGTGCACCCTTGAGAAAGCTGGCCATATCCGCTGTACTATGTACATCATGAACCTTGCCATGCATGACCTGCTGAAGATTCCAGCAGTGAACGTCATCATTGCCAAGGCCGGGAACATTGATGTGTTTGCCACCCGCTCCACGTCCCGCGAGCACTCTCTCATGAACTCTGCCACGGCAGCTAGTGTGTCCTTCTGGACACTGCACTAGGACACCGAAACCTGCTGGAACAGCACCTTGGACATGATGTCCAGGGTGCTGCATCTCAAGCCTGTGCTTCCTGGCTGGCTCGACAGGTACGGCATGGACGGTGAGGTGCTCAACCCAACCACTGATGAGTGGAATCTTGTCACCCTGCTGACGCTCATCCTGAAGTCGTTTGAGGCTTACACGGACAAGGTCAGTGAATCGAAGCACCCAACTCTTGATCTGGTCATTCCTTTCTTCAAGAGCATGTTGGACAAGCTGAATGCTTGGCAGGTGAAGGCACTTGCAGTAAAGGAGAAGAGCAAAAGGTGGTGTGCGGCGGGGTGACTGCATGCAAATGAGTAGCTACTCCTTGACATTCATCAAGGTCTCGTTGACGTAGAGGCGAAGCTGAAGAAGTACGCATGCCTGCTTTCAAAGCGTCATGCGCTGGCCACTGCAGCCGACCCTCGCTTCCGCCTGCGCTTCCATGAGCACACACACCGGTTGATGGGCACCAACTCCGTTGCTGAGCTGCAGCTGCTGACTGTGCGCTTGCTGCAGCCGTGTCACGAGAATGTTGAAGTATAGAGAGCAAAAGCAGCAGCAGCAACAACAACATCCAACAGCTTGGGAGGCTCTCAGCCACCCCCCTTGAGTCAGGACACTGGTGCTGCAGCTTCCTCATCCAATACAACCGCGGCATCTCCAGCTGCAGCGGGTGGAGCGGCATCAGCCAACCGGCAGCTGCGTCCACGTCCAAAGAGGCTGAGAGTGGAGGATGAGGCTCTGCTTGAGGCAGCACTCGCCGATCCTTCTGCTGACATGTTTGAGGTTCCAGAGCCTCCTCCTGCGGTGGCAGTCCAACAGTCCACGCTGGAGGAAGAGGTGGATCAGTAGGCAAAGCTGCCCAAAAAAAATCCGAAGTGCCATATTTTGAAGCATTTCAAGAAGCAGGGATGCAAGTTTCCAATGATCTGCCTTGCTGCCATGGATGTCTTTGCGGTGCCTGGTACATCTACCCCTCGAACGACTTTTCTTACTTGAAACTCTCAAAAGCACCATTGTTCTTGTCTTTGTTGCTTTGCTGGTGTGATCCAATGTTTGTGACTTTGCAATCCCATTCAAGCTTACTTCCTCCCATGAATAACACATTCACTGTCTACATTAAACAATAACTATGTGAAGTGCAACATGAATGAGGTGCAATATGTGTACATTATGCGTTCTTAGTGTGTTTGGGTGTCACATTGTGCGATGAAATGCATGCATCTGGAAATGTGTGCTATAGATGCCTCAAGATTTAATGAGCATCACTCTGCACAGGCCATATAGATGACATTGGTAAGTAAACGGACATGTGCTGTGTGATCTAGCCATGTGTACAGCATCCTGAGGATGTTGTACTGACAACATGAATGACACTAATGGAAATGACCTCCCTCCCAAAGGGAAATGAACCCAATCCCCCCCGCCAGGAATGACATCATGCCAAAAGAAAAATGTCCAAGTTTTCTGGTGCTTTCCTTTGTTGTCATGAAATTTGCAATGTCTACCTAGTGAGGATCCGAGTGGATCCAAAAGGTTCGGCGGATCTTAGTGGATCCGCGGTTCTGGACTCAGATCCGCAGATCCGGATCCATAATGTATCCGCAGTAGCGGGGCCAGATCCATCTTGGGATCCGCGGATCTGATCCGGTGTGCACCCTTACAGGCAATGCCTTGCAATGCCTGGGCAATGCCTGGGCAATGCCTGGCAATGCCTGGTAATGCCTCAGAATGCCTGGCAATGCCTGACAATGCCCGGTAATGCCTGGTAATGCCTTAGCAATGCCTGGGCAATGCCCGAGCAATGCCTGGACAATGCTTGGAAGTGCCTTTGCAATGCTTGGCAATGCCTGTGCAATGCCAGACAATGCCTGGAAATGCCTGGGCCCTGCCTGGCAATGCCTGGCAATGCCTTGCAATGTGTGCCAATGCCTAGCAATACCTGGCAATGCGTGGACAATGCCTGAGCAATGCCGGGCAATACCTGCACAATGCCTGGCAATGCCTGGAAATGCTTGGGCATGCTTGGGCAATGCGTAGCAATGCATGGTAATACCTGGCAATGCCTAGCAATGCCTGGGCAATGCTTGGCAATGCCTGAGCAATGCCTGGTAATGCCTGTCAATGCGTGGCAATGCTTGGGCATGCGTGGGAAATGCCTGGCAATGCCTGGCAATGCCTGGCAATGCCTGGACAATGCCTGGACAATGCCTGGCAATGCCTAGCAATGCCTGGCAATGTCTTGGCAATGCCTAGGCAATGCCTGGCAATGCCTATGCAATGCTTGGTAATGCCTAGCAATGCTTGGTAATGCCTAGGCAATGCTTGGCAATGCTTGGCAATGCCAGGCAATGCCTTGGCAATGCTTGGCAATGCGTGGCAATGCTAGGCAATGCTTGGGTAATGGCCGACAATGCTTGGCCTTGCTTGGGTAATGCTTGGGTAATGACAAGCAATGCCTGGCAATGCCAAACAATGCTTGGGCATGCCTTGGCAATGCCTGGCAATGCCTGGCAATGCTTGGCAATGCCTAGAAATGCCTGGCCATGCATGAAAATGCCCGGGCAATGCCGGGGCAATGCCTGGGCAATACATGGTAATGCATAGAAATATCTGGTAATGCCTGGGCAATGCATGGCAATGCTTGGCAATGCTTGGGAATGCCATGGAAACGCTAGGCAATGCCTGGCAATGCCTGGCAATGCTTGGACAATGGCTGGTAATGCTTGGCAATGCTTGGGCATGCCTGGGCAATGCCCGGCAATGCCTTGCAATGCTTGGGAATACTTGGGCAATGCCTGGCAATGCCTAGCAATGCCTGGCAATGCCTAGCAATGCCTAGGCGATGCTTGGGAATGCATGGGTAATGCCTAGCAATGCTTGTAAATGAATGGCAATGCTTGAGCATGCCCGTACAATGCATGGCAATGCCTGGCAATGCATGGTAATGCCTAGCAATGCCTGGCAATGCATGACAATGCCTGGGCAATACGTGGTATTTTTTAATAATGCGTGGCAATGCATGGGCCATGCCTGGCAATGTCCTGGCAATGCCTGGCAATGCATAGGCAATGCTCGGCAATGCCTGGCAATGCCAAGCAATGTCTGGCAATGCATGGGTAATGCCTGGCAATGCATGGGTAATGCCTGGCATTGCATGGCAATGCCTGGCAATGCCTCGGCCATGCCTAGCAATGCATGGGCAATGCCTCGCAATGCTTGGTAATGCCTAAGCAATACCTAGCAATGCCTGGACAGTGCATGGGCAGTGCCTGGTAATGCCTGGCAATGCTTGAGAAATGCCTAGTAATGCCTAGGCAATGCGTGGCAATACCTCGCAATGCCTAGCAGTGCTTGGGCAATGCCTGGCAATGCTTGGCAATGCCTGGGCAATGCCTGCAATGCCTGGGAAATGCCTGGCAATGCCTGTGCAGTGCCTCAAAATGCTTGGGCAATGCCTGGCATGCCTGGCAATGCTTGGGCAATGCCTGGCAATGCCTATGCAATGCCTGGTAATTCCTGGCAATGCGTGACAATGCCCGGGCAATGCCTAACACTGCCTGGGAAATACCTGACAATGCCTTGCAATGCCTGGCAATTCTTGGCAATGCCAGGCAATTCCTGGCAATGCCTAACAATGCTTGGCAATGCCTGACCATGTCTTGGTAATGCCTGGGCAATGCCTGGCAATGCATGGGTGATGCCTGGTAATGCCTGACAATGCCTGGAAATGCCCGTGCAATGCCTGGGAATTCTTGGTAATGCCAAGCAATGCCTTGACAATTCTTGGCAATGCTTGAAAATGCA
The DNA here is from genome assembly GCA_023375785.1 of Penium margaritaceum. Lineage (NCBI taxonomy): Eukaryota > Viridiplantae > Streptophyta > Zygnematophyceae > Desmidiales > Peniaceae > Penium > Penium margaritaceum. The sequence continues at coordinate 24,127 of SZWC01007621.1, read as the reverse complement.
TGGGTAATGCCTGGCATTGGATGGGCAATTCCTAGCAATGCCTGGCAATGCCTGAGAAATGCCTGGGAATGCGTGAACAATGCATGGCAATGTCTGGGCAGTGCCTTGCAATACCTCGAAATGCTTAAGCAATGCTTGGCAATGCATGGGCAATGTCTGGCAATGTCTGGCAATGCTTGGCAATGCTTGGGCATTGCCTGGCAATGCCTAGCAGTGCCTGGACAATGTCTGGCAATGCCCGAGCAATGCCTGGAAATGCCAAGCAATGCTTGGACAATGCATCGAAATACTTGGGCAAGGCCTAGAATGCCTGGCAATGCTTGGGCAATTCCTGAGAAATGCCTAGGCAATGCCTGGCAATTCCTGGCAATGCTTGGCAATGCCCAAGCAATGCCTGGCACTACCTTGGCAATGCCTAACAATGCCTCACAATGCCTGGGAATGCTTGGGTAATGCTTTACAATGACAGGGCGTTGCCTGGCAATGCATGAGCAATGCTTGGCAATGCTTGGAAATGCCTGGCAATGCCTAGCAATCCCCAAGCAATGCCTGGCAATGCCTGGGCAATGCCTGGCAATACCTTGGAATGCCTCGCCATGCCTGGGCAATGCCTGTCAATGCCTGGGTAACGCTTGGCAATGCTTGGCAATACTTAGCAATCCCTAGCAATGCGTGGCAATGCCTGGCAATGCCTGGTAATGCCTGGCAATGCCTAGTAATGTCTTGGCAATGCCTGGACAATGCATGGCAATGCATGGCTAATGCTTGGTAATGCCTGGTAATGCCTGGAAATGCCTTTGCAATGCCTGGCAACACTTTGCAAATGGGTAATGCTTGGCAGTGCCTGGGCAATGCGTGGCAATGCCTGGGTAATGCTTGGCAATGCCTAGCAATGCCTGGAAATGCATGGTAATGCCTGGCAATGCCTGGAAATGCCTGGAAATGCCCGGGTAATGCGTGGTAATGCTCCGCTAATGCCTGGCAATGCCTAGGAATGCCTGGCAATGCCTGGTAATGCCTGGCAATGCCTAGGTAATGCCTGGCAATGTCTGGGAAATGCCTACGCAATGCTTGGCAATGCCTAGACAATGACTAGCAATGCCTACGCCATGCCTGGCAATGCCTGACAACACCTAGCAATGCCTGGCAATGCATGGCAATGCTTGGCAATGCCTTGCAATGCCTCGCAAAGCATGGCAATGCCCAACAATGCTTGGGCAATGCCTGGCAATGCCTGGCAATGCCTGGTAATGCATGGGTAGTGCTTGGTACTGCTGGTGCAATTCTTGACAATGCCTGGGGAATGCCTGGCAATGCCTGGCAATGGCTGGCAATCCTTGAGCAATGCCTTGCAATGCATGGATAATGCCTGGCAATACCTGGCAATGCCTAGCAATGCTTGGGCAATGACTGGGCAATGCCTAGCAATTTCAGGGTAACAATTAGCAATGCTTGGGTGTGCCTCGCAATGCTTATTAATGCTTGTGTAATTCCTGGCAATGCTTGGCAATGCGTGGCAATGCCTTGGCAATGCTTGGAAATGCCTCGCAATGATTGGCAATGCCTGCGCAATGCCTGGCAATGTCTGGCAATTCCTGGGACATGCCTGGCAATGCCTAGCAATGCATGGCAATGCCTATGCAATGCATAGTAATGCCTTGCAATGCCTAAGCAATGCTTGTTAATGCTTGGCAATGCATGGCAATGCCTTGGCTATGCCTGGCAATGCCTAGGAGTGCATGGGCAATGCCTGCCAATGCCTTCGCAATGCTTGGGCAAAGCCTGGCAATGCTTGGCAATGCCTGGTTATGCTTGGCAATGCGTGGCAATGCCCGACAATGCGTATGAATGACTAAGCAATGCCTGGGCAATGCCTGGGCAATGCCTGGGTTATGCTTGGACAATGTCTGGCAATGCTTGGGCAATACCTGGCAATGCAAGGCAATGCGTGGTAAGGGGAATGCATGGCAATGCCTGGCAATGCCTGGCAATGCCTGGCAATGCCTGGCAATGCCTAACAATGCCGAGAAATGCGTAGATAATGCCTGGAAAATGCCTGGCAACGCCTGGCAATGTCTTGGCAATGCCTGGACAATGCCTGACACTGCCTGGGCAATGCGTGGTAATGCCTAACAATGCCTGGTAATGCCTGGGCAATGCCTCGCAATGCTTCGCAATGCCTCGGCAATGCTTGGCAATGCCTGGCAATGCCTTGTAATACTTGAGCAATGGCTCGCAATGCTTGGAAATGCTTGGGCAATGCCTCGCAATGCCTAGCAATGCCTGGCAATGCCTTGCAATTCCCAGGCAATGCCTACCAATGCCTGGGCAATGCCTGCCAATGCCGAGCAATGCCTGGGCACTGTCCAGCAATGCCTCAGCAATGCCCGACAATGCCTATGCAATGCCTCGAAATGCCTGGCAATGCCAAGAAATGCCTGGCAATGCCTTCTAATGCCTGATAATGCATGGACAATGCCTGTCATTGCATGGCAATGCCTGGCAATGCCTGGCAATGCCTGGCAATGCCTGGGCAATGCCTGGGCAATGCCTGGGAATGCCTGAGCAATGCCTTGGAATGCCTACACACTGCATGGCAATGCCTTGGCAGTGCCTAGAAATTCCTGGCAATGCTTAAGCAATGCCTTGCAATGCCTGGGAAATGTCTAGCAATGCCTGGCAATGCTTGGCAATGCTTGGGCAATACATGACAATGGCTGGCAATGCCTGGGCAATGCCTGGCAATGCCCACGCGATGACTCGTAATGCCTGGCAATGCCTTGTAATGCCTGGACAATGCCTCAAAATGCTTGCCTAGCATGTTTGGCAATGCCAGAGCAATGCCCGGCAATGCCTGGGTAATGCCTCCCGATTCCTTGCAATGCCTGGAAATGCCCGCGCAATGCCCAGCACTGCCTTGGCAATGCCTGTCAATGCCTGGCAATGCCAGATCAATGCTTAACAACGACTAGGCAATGCCTAGCAATAACTAGGCAATCACTGGCAATGCCTGGCAATGCCTGAGCAATGCCTGATAATGCCTCAGCATGCCTCAGCAATGCCTAGGTAACGATTGGCAATGCTTGGCATTGCTCGGCAATGCTTGGCAATCGATAGCAATGCCTGGCAATGCCTGGCAATGCCTGGTAATGCCTGACAATGCTTAACAATGCCTGGTAATGCCTGGCAATGCCCGGCAATGCTTGGAAATGCCTGTGCAATGCCTCAAAATTCCTGGCAATGCCTGGTAACGCCTTGGCAATGATTGGCAATGCTTGGCAATGCATGGCAATGGTTGGGCAATGCATGGTAATGCCTCGTAATTCCTGGGCAATGCCTACCAATACGTGTAATGCATGGCAATGCACGAGCAATGCCTGGCAATGCTTGAGCAGTTTTTGGCAATGCATTGTAATGCCCGGGCAATGCCTAACAATGCCCTTGCAATGCCTGGCAGCGCCTAGACAATGCCTGGCAATGCCTAGCAATGCCAAGCAATGCCTGGCAATGCTTGGTAATGCTTGATAAAGCCTTACAATGCCCGGGCAATGCGTGGCAATGCTTGGGCAATGCCTGGCATGCCTGGCAATACTTGGGTAATGCCTGGCAATGCCTAGGCAATGCCTGGCAATGCCTGGCAACCGGGGCAATGCTTGGCAATGCCTGGGCAATGCATGGCAATGCCTAGCAATCCTTGGGCAATGTCTGGCAATGCATGAGCAATGCCTAGCAATGCCTAGACAATGCCAGGCAATTCCAGGGCAATGCCCGGCAATGGCTAGGAATGTGTGACAATGCCTGGCAATGCGTAGCAATGCTTGGCAATGCCAGGGCAATGCCTTGCAGTGCTTAGCAATGCCTGGCAATACCTTGGAATGCTGAGGCAATGCCTGGCAATGACTGGACAATGCCTAGCAATGTCTGAACTGCTTGGTAATGCCTGGGCAATGCCTGGCAATGCCTAGGTAATGCGTGGCAGTGCCTGGGCAATGCCTGGCAATGCTTGGGCAATGCCTAACAATGCCTGGCAATTCCTGGTAATGCCTGGAAAATGCCCGGCAATGCCTGTATAATGCCTGGAAATGCCTGGGTAATGCTTGGCAATGCCTTGCAATGCCTTGCAATGCCTGGGCAATGCCTCGCAATGCCTGGCCATGCTTGGGCAATGCCTGTCAATGCCTGGGCAATGCTTGGGCAATGTCTAGCAATGCCTGGCAATGCATGGGCAATGCCTAGACAATGCTTGGTAATGCCTGGGCAATTCATGGCAGTGCCTAGGCAATGCCTTGCAATGCTTGTGCAATGCATGAAAATGCCTGGGAATTCTTGAGCAATGCGTGGCGATGCTTGGGCAGTGCCTGACAATGCCTGGCAATGCTTGGGCAATGCCTGGCAGTGCCTGACAATGCTTGGCAATGCATGGCAATGCCTAGCAATGCCCGTGAATGCCTAGCAATGCCTGGGGAATGCCTGGCAATGCTTGGGTAATGCCTGACAATGCCCGCGCAATGCCTGATAATGCCTAGGTTATGCCTAGCAACGCTTGCGCAATGCATGGCAATGCCTGTGCAATGCCTGGCAATGACTAGTAGTGCCTCGCAATGCCTGGGCAATGCCTGGCAATGCCTGGGCAATGCCTGGCAATGCGTGAGAAATGCCTGAAAATGATTGGCAATGGCTAGTTATGCCTTGCAATGCCTGGCAATGCCTGAAAATGCTTGGCAATACCTGGCAATGCCCGGGCAATGCCTGGCAATGCCTCGGTAATGCCTGGCCATGCCTGGGTAATGCGTGGCAATGCTTGGCAATGCTTGGAAAATGCATGGCAATGCCTGGACAATGCCTGGCAATTTCTGGCAATGCTTGGTAATGCCTGGGCAATGCCGCGCAATGCCTGGCAAATCCTGGGTAATACCTGGCAATGCCTGGCAATGCCTAGTAATGCCTGGCAATGCTTGGGCAATACGTGGCAATGCTTAGGCAATGCCTGGAATGCCTCGCAATGATTGGGCAATGCGTGGCAATGCCTAGGCAATGCCTGACAATGCCTAGCAATGCCGGGCAATTCCCAAGCAATGCCTGGCAATGCCTGGGCAATGCCTGGCAATGCCTAGCAATGCCTGGAAATGCCTTGCAATGCCTGGACTATGCCTGGCAATGCCTGGACAATGCCTGGCAATGCGTGGACTTGCCTGGCAATGCCTGGCAATGATTGTGCAATGCCTCGCAATGCCTGGAAATATGTGGGCAATGCCTGGCAATGCTTGGACAATGCGTGGCAATGCCTGGTAATGCCTGGCAATGCTTGGGAAATGCCCTGGCAATGCCTGGCAATGCCTGGCAATGCATGGGAAATGCTTGGCAATGTCCGGTAATGCCAGAGCAATGCACGACTATGCCTGAGCAATGCTTGGCAATGCGTGTACAATGCTTTGCAATGTCTGGGCAGTGCCAAGCAATGCCTAACAATGCTTGAGCAATGCTTGGTAATGCCTAGGCAATGCCTGGGTCATTCTTGGCAATGCCTGGTAATGCTTATTCAATGCCTGGCAATGCCTGGCAATGCATGGCAATGCCTAGCAATGCCTGGCAATGCCTGGACAATGCCTGGCAATGCGGGGGCAATGCCTGGGTAATGCTTGACAATGCCTGGATAATGCCTAGCAATGCCTAGGCAATGCCTTGGCAATGCATGGCAATGCCTGTGCAATGCCTAGCAATGCTTGGCAATGCATGGACAATGCCTTGCAATGCATGAGCAATGCCTGGGATTGTCCAGGCTTTGCCTTATTGTCCAGGCATTGTCAAGGCAATACCAGGCCTTACTAGGCATTGTCCAGGCATTGCCAGACATTATCCAGGCATTACGAGGCATTCTCCAGGCATTGCCAGGCAATGCCACTAATTTCAAGGCATTACTAGGCATTGCCAGGCATTGCCTAGGCATTGCCACGCATTGCGCGGGCATTGCCAGACATTGCCAGGCATTGCCTAGGCATTACCAGGCACTGCCCAAGCATTGCAAGGCATGCCAGGCATTCCCCAAGCATTGCCACGCATTGCGCAGGCATTGTCAGGCATTGCCTGGCATTGCCCACGCATTGCCAGTCATTGCCAAACATTGCCAGGCATTGTACAGGCATTTCCACGCATTGCCGAAGCAGCGCCAGGCATTGCCAGGTATTGCCCAGGCATTACCAGGCATTGGTTAGGCATTGCCCAGGCATTACCAGGCATTGCCCAGGCATTGCCGGGCATATCCCGGCATTGCCAGGCACTGCCAGGTATTACTTGGCATTGCCAAGTATTGCCAAGTATTGCTCTTGCATTGACAAGCATTGCCCAGGCATTGCCAAGCATTGACAGGCATTGCCCAGGCATTGCCATGCATTGCCAAGGCATTGCCAGGCATTACGCATGCATTGCCAGGCATTACCCAAGCATTGTCAAGCATTGCCCAGGCATTGCCACGCATTGCCAAGAACTGCCAGACCTTGCCCAGTCATTGCTAGGCATTGCCCGTGCATTACCATGCATTGCCAGGCATTGCTAGGCATTGCGAGGCATTTCCCAAGCCTTACCAAGCATTTCAAGCCACTGCCCAAGCATTGCCAGGCATTGCTAAGCATTGCCAAGGCATTGCCAGGCATTGCTAAGCATTACCAGGCATTGTCAAACATTGCACAGGCATTACCAGGCATTGCTAGGCATTTCTAGGCATTGCCCAGGCATTGCCAAGACATTGCCAGGAATTGCCTGGAATTTCCATGCATTGCCAGGCATTGCCAGGCATTGCCTAGGCATTCCCAGACATTGGCCGGCATTGCCAGGCATTCCCCAGGCATTGCGAAGGCATTGCCAGGCATTGCCCAGGCATTGCCAGGCATTGCCCATCGATGCCAGGCATTGCTAGGTATTGCCAGGCATTGCCAGGCATTGTCACGCATTGCCAAGCATTGCCAAGCACTGCCAAGCATTGCTAATCATTACTCAGGCATTACCTGGCATTTTTAGGCATTACCATGCATTGCCGAGGCATTGCCAAGACATTCCCAGGCATTGGCAGGCAAGGTAAGCATTGCCATGCATTGCTACGCAATCCCAACCATTGTGATGCATTGCCACGAATTGCCATGCATTGCCCATGCATTGCTAGGCATTGCCAGGCATTGTACGGCATTGCCCAGGCATTGCGAGGCATTGCCCAGGCATTGCCAGGCATTGCCCAAGCATTGCCAGGCATTACCCAGGCATTGCCAAGCATTGCTGAAGCATTGCCAGGCATTGCTAGGCACTGCCCAGGCATTGCCACACATTACCCAAGTATTGCCTAGGCATTGCCAGGCATTGCTCTGGCATTGCCCAGGCGTTGCTAGGCATTTCCCACATATTTCCAAGCATTGTCATGCTATGCCGGGCATTACCCATGCATTGCCAGGCATTATCTATGCATTGCCAGGCATTACTTGGCATTGTCAGGCATTGCCAGGCATTGCCTATGCATTTCCATGCATTGCCGAGGCATTGCCAAGCATTGCCCAGGCATTGCCATGCATTACAAGGCATTACCCAGGCACTGCCACGCATTGCCCGGGCATTTCCATGCATTGCCACGCATTGCTAGGCATTGCTAGGCATTGTCCAAGCATTGCCAAGCATTCCCAGACATTTCCCAAGCATTGCCAGGCATTGTAGAGCATTTCCATGCATTGCGTGGCATTGCCAGGCATTCCCCAGGAATTACGAGGCATTGGTAGGCATTACCCGGCATAACCCAGGAATTGCCAAGACATTACCAGGCATAGCCAAGCATTGCCAGGCATTGAAAGTCATTGCCAAAAATTGCCAGGCATTGCTAGGCATTCCCAGTCAATGCCAGGCATTGCCAGGGATTGCCCAGGCATTGCCATGAATTGCCAGGCACTGCCAGGCATTACCCAGGAATTTCAACGCATTGCCGGGCATTGCCAGGCATTGCCCAGGCACTACCAGGCATTGCTTAGGCAGTAGCCACGCATTACCAGGCATTACTAGGCATTTCCAGGCATTGCTAGGCATTGCCAGGCATTGTCAGGCATTGCCAGGCTTTGCCAAGCATTGCCCAAGCATTGCGAGGCATTGCCTGGCATTGCCCAGGCAATGCCAGGCATTGCCCAGGCTATGCCAGGCATTGCCCAAGCGTTGCCAAGCATTGCAGTGGCATTGCCCAGGCATTGCCACGGATTGCCAAGGCATCACTGAGGCATTGCTAGGCATTGCCGGGCATTGTCAGGGAATGCCAGGCATAGCCAGGCATTGCCCGGTATTACCAGGCATTGCCTATGCATTGCGAAGCATTGCCTAGGCATTCCCAAGCATTGCCAGGTATTGTCCTGGCATTGCCAAGAATTGCGAGGCATTGCCAAGAATTACCTAGGCATTGCCAGCCATTGCTAGGCATTGCCCAGGCATTGCCAAGCATTGCAAGGCATTGCCAGGCATTTCCCAGGCACTGCCAGGCATTGCCCAAGTATTGCTAGGCAGTGCCAGGCATTGCATAGGCATTACCAGGCATTGCCCAGGCATTGCCAGGCGTTGTTAAGCATTGCCCAGGCATTGTCAGGCATAGCCCAAGCATTGCCATGCATTTCCAGACCTTGTCTAGGCAATTCAAGGCATTGCCCAGGCATTTCCACGCTTTGCCCAGGCATTGCCAGGCATTGCCATGCAATGCCTAGGCATGGCCAGACCTTGTTAGGCATTGCTAGGCATTGCCAAGCATTGGCAAGCATTGGCGAGGTATTGCCAGGCATTGCCCAGGCATTGCCAGGCATTGCCAGGCATTCCCAAGACATTACCAGGCATTGCCAAGCATTGCCAAGGCATTGCCTGGCATTGCCAAGCATTACCAGGCATTACCCAGGCATTTCTAGGCATTGCCAGGCATCACCAAGCATTGCCCAAGCATTGCAAGCCATTGCCCGGGCATTTCCAAGACATTACTAGGCATTGCCAGGCGTTGCCAGGCATTGCCAGGCGTTGCCAGGCATTGCCAGGCATAGCCATGTATTGCCAGGCATTGCCCAGGCATTACCAGGCATTTCCGAGGGATTGCCAAGAATTACTAGGCATTGCCAGGCATTGCCAGACAATGCCAAGGCATTGCTTGGCATTTCCCATGCATTACCAGGCTTTACCCAGGCATTGTCAGGCATAGCCAGGCATTACCACGCTTTGCCAGGCATTCCTAGGTAATGCTCGGGCATTGCCAAGCGTTGCCAGGAATTGCCAAGCATTGCATAGGCATTGCCCAAGCATTTTCAGGCATGCCAGGCATTACCCAAACATCTCTAGGCATTGCCTATGCATTAACAGGCATTGCAAGGCGTTGCGAGGCATTGCCAGGCATTGCGAGGCATTGCCCAAGCATTGCCATACATTGCGAGGCATTTCCCGGCATTGCTCAGGAATTCCCAGGCATTACTCAAGCATTCCCAAGCATTGTCCAGGCATTGCCTGGCATTGTCCAGGCATTATCATGCATTGGCTATGCATTGCCATGCATTGTTTAAGCATTGCCAGGCATTGCTCATGCATTTCCAAGCATTGCTCAGGCATTGCCAGGCATTGCCATGCATTGCCATGCATTGCCAGGCATTGCTCATTCATTGCTAGGCATTACCCAGGCATTATTAGGCATTGCTTGGCGTTGCCAGGCATTGCCAAGCATTGCCCGGGCATTACCAGGCATTACCACGCATTGCACAGGCATTGCTCGGCATTGCCAAGCATTGCCCACGCATTGCCAGGCATTGTCTAGGCATTGCCAAGCTTTGACAAGCATTGCTAGGCATTGCGAGGCATTGCCCAAGCATTGCCAGGAGTTACAAGCAATTGCCTAAGCATTGCCAGGCATTAACAAGCATTGCCAAGCATTGCAAGCCATTGCCAGGCATTGCGAACCATTGCCACACATTGCCCAGGCATTACCAGGCATTGCTAGGCATTACCAGCCATTCCCCAGGCATTGCTAAGCATTGCCCAGGCATTGCGAAGACATTGCCAGGCATTGCCGGGCATTGCCCATGCATTGCCAGGCATTGCCAGGCATTGCCCGGGTATTGCCCAAGCATTCCCAGGCATTGTCCAAGCATTGTTAGGCATTCCCCACGCATTGCCAGACATTGCCCAGGCATTGCCAGGCATTGCGAGGCATTGCCAGGCATTGCTAGGCATCGCCTAGGAATTCCCAGACTTTGCTTGGAATTGCCCATGCATTGCCAAGCATTGCCCAATTATTGCCAAGCATTGTTCAGGCATTGCCAGGCAGTGCCACGGCATTTTCCAGGCATTGCCGAGGCATTGCTAGGCATTGCGTGGCAGTGCCATGCATTACCCAGGCATAGCCAGGCATTGCCAAGCATTGCTAGGCATTGCCCAAGCATTCATAGGTATTGCCGGGCATTGCTAGGCGTTGCCATGCATTGCCAAGCATTGCCTAGGCATTGCCAGGCATTGCTAGGCATTGCCTTGGCATTGCGAAGCATTACCAGGCATTCCCAGGCATTGGCCATGCATTGTCATGCGTTGCCCAGGCATTGCGGGGCATTGCTAGGCATTGCCTAGGCACTGCCAGGCATTTTCAGGCATTACCAGGCATTGGTGGGCATTGCAAGGCACTGCCCATGCATTGCACAAGCATTACCCAAGCATTGCTAGGCATTTCTCAAGCATTTTCAGGCATTGCCAGGCACTCTGTAGGCATTGCCAGGCATTACCCAGGCATTGACAGGCATTGCTCAGGCATTGCTAGGCATTGCTAGGCATTGCTCAGGCATTGCAAGGCCTTGCCTAGGCATTTCCAGGCATTGCCATGCAATGCCAGGCGTTACCCATGCATTGCGTGCTATTACCAAGGCATTGCAAGGCATTTCTTGGCACTGCCAGGCATTGCCTATGCATCGCGAGGCATTGCGGAGGCATTGCGAGGCATTTCCCAGGCAATACCAGGCACTGCCAGGCACTATCCAGGCATTGCTAGGCGTTACCCGGGCATTGCCATGCATTGCCAGGCATCGCTAGGCATTGCGAGGCATTGCCCAAGCATTGCCAAGCATTGCCCAAGCATTGCCAGGCATTGCCAAGCATTGCCAAGGCATTGCCAGGCATTGCCAGGCATTGCCAAGCATTGCCAGGCATGGCCTAGGTATTACTAGGCATTGTTAGGCATTACCAGGCATTGCCCAGTGTAACAGCCGTGGGGCTGTTTTGCGACTAACTGTAGAACCGAAAAGTAGGCCCTCATAAGAGTCGTTCAGGAGGCAGAGCAATGGTCGTCTCAGCCCTTTTGGCTGAGACGAACCGCTCAAAGAAGGGACAGAGTTGTCATAGGGCATTTTTGTAAACATGCAACCTAAAACCCTATCTTCCCACGTGGCACGTCCACGTGGGAATAGGACCCTAGCGGCTAGCTAGAGAGGAGGAGGAGTGATGCGATAGACTTCTATCGCGACACTCCTCTTGCCTCAAATGAGGCCAAGAGATATGTTCCGGGCTGGAGTCGAACTGGAATCCAGCTCCTTCTTATCTTATTGGGCCTCAACTGCCCGAAACCTATGCCTCGAGTTCCCAAAACATGGGAACTATTTTTGAAAACAATCTTTATCTCTTAAATGGTGTGCATGCTGTATTCCTCCCCCTTTGCTTTGAACCATTCCGGTTCGTATTTGCTCATGGAGGTTTTATCATCGCGTACTTCATGATGCAAACCATGCAACAAGAAGTGCAAACAAGATCACATGTGTGAACTCTTTTCATCCGCAACACTGTTGCGTCACGTTCACGCACAATCAACCACACTCTTGTGGTGTTTGTGATTATGGTCATTTGTGCTCAACATCTAGTGTTGATCGCGTAATTCCTTGGCTCTTGCCAAGATGGGACACGTACAATCCTTGTACGTTCTTCACAAGTGTTGGTGAGGCTTCACCGAAGACTCATCACACATGTGTATCGGTGGCATGGTCGATGCCTTTTGGGACGTACATTGTCAACAATGTCTTGCCATTGTGGAAGAGGGTACATAGAATAAAGTTTCCCACATTCCGTGTGGTACGTGTTCAGCAAGATGTTGTGGTGACACCTCCTCCCCCTTTGCAAGGAGCGTCCCTGCGACCAATTAACCGGACGTCCCCGCGAAAACCATCAAGGGCCACACAACACTTCCCATGTTGTTGGGACATGATCTCTTCCAAGAGGTTGCTGTCAAGGTGGTACCTCCTTGCAACATTGTCAATACGTGCAATCCAAGATCCGGACATCAGTCCTCTTGGTTTGCAATCACGTGTTCATGACCATGCGTAGGTCTACTAGACCTCATTCAGCACCCGTGGATTGGTTGGCTGAACTCAACAAAGCTCCACCAAGCCCATGCGACTTGCTTGCTAGCTTTATCTTAGGGTTGGGAGGCACCAAGGTCCTAAGACATGGTTGCTGAGCAAACTTGTTTTTCCTTTCAAAGATGGCACCCATCTTTGAAGGAGGCGGTGTCGGTCGTCTGGCACGCGCAGTTGTCGTCAACGTCCGTCATTATACACAACAATACTCCGACCTAACTGATCTTTCAACCATCTCCTCATTTCTATCTGAAATGGGTACCGTAGGGTGCCGCTCACGTCCTTGTCAACTGCGCACTGCTTTTGAACTAGGTTAGCTGAGAAAACCGATCTAAACAACCATGGATTCAATCCACGAACAAAGTGTTCATCTTGTGGTATTCACCCAACGGGTGTACCATGATCACAATCATTGCGGTACACATTGGAAGAATACCGTTCGGGTGTCAATTCCATGTGATTGTGGTCGAACACTTCCGAATCACATCCGGTGATCCTGGAATAACTAGTTTTTTTAATTCTACTGTGTTTGTGCCATTCCGTCCAAGGGTTCCATTCGCGAACCCGCCAGTGGATCGTGTTTGCCATGTTGCAACAATCCGTGTTGCTTCAATGTCTTCAATTGTGTACATTCAGTACTTCCACTCAATATAGTGCTTTCCATATGCCGTGTCCAAGGCACTTAGATGGTATCGCCCTCATTGAAGATATATGACAAACCACCACAATCGTGGATATCACCGCAGAGACATCCAAAAATATATTGTACTAGTATTCGGCAATGTACATCAACTAAACCATCCCAAAAACCAAGTGGCTTGAGTCAGTTCACTGTGACCTTTCGGGTCCGTGAGGCATGGTTCGACTACACCATAGTCATAGCGATGTCTCTTGGAGATGGATTGGGCTCCAACCAATCGGATGTTGGATTTCATTTTTTTGTGCACATCGATATCGCATAGGCGGTGCTATACCATGTCTTTGGCATCATCATAATCCATCCGCATGATGTTTGAAGATCGTGACGTACACGGCTAGTGTACTGTGTCAAAATGCCATTAACTTTGAGGCATTTCTTGAAACATGGAAGGATTCTGATGAGAAACATCGTTTCTCAAGGTCCATCTTGAAGAGACCTTTAACATCAACATTGGTTACGACACACTGGTTGTTGTTTTGTTTCAATTTTGATGATGACTCGTTATGTGGTCGGTCGGACCACCAAGATGGGGATGCTAACACGCTGTTAGCATAAAGCTATCGGCTTATAGGTCATTTTGATGGTCATAAACAAGACCTTTTTGTGATCCCAACTATGTCGTAGTTGGTTTGTAGAAACAATGAGATCGTCATAGTACTCTGCAGCTCCATTAGTAGAAAAGGAGTGTCGCTCGTTTTCTTTGAAATGGAACTTTCACAGAACTGTGGGTAAACTCATGTCACCGACATCGGTTCACGCACTTTTGTCTATCAATGTCCATGACATGTTCACTCATTGAGTGATGATAGACTGAAGGTGTCGCCTTCAAATTTGTTCACATTCCACATACGGTCAATCTTGTCATACGCTATAATTGACTCTTGCAACCTTCGACCACCGCACTGCGGCATCTCAAATCGTTGCTGACCCATCGAAGAGTCTCCGCCACTCTCTGGCGCATTTACAACCCTCGTTGACAATAGTCCTTGTCTCATGAAGAGGATTTTGAGTACACTCATGTACGGTTTTATCATCTGTACTAACAGGGTACTACAATGTGTACCCATCACTCACCGAGTGATAAGGTGTCAATTGTTTTGCCGTTGAGAATTCATTCAAAGGTATCATCCTGGACATGTTCAATCATGGACCAATGTTTGTATCAACCATGACTAGTGATGCACGGAACCTCCAAAAGGTACTGATGCATCTAGTAGACACTCTGTACCGGCAGCATGATGTCAATCCTCTAGGATTAAAGTTGGCGTGCGGACACACCTTTCTTCAACATCTCATGACATAGTCATGACAATGGCTTAGTCATGAAACGATCACATTGGCCTTTGAACATTGTAGCGCAATGGGATGTGCGACTGTCAAAGAATATGTTCTGCAACCTCCAAACCACTTGTTTGGTGAAAAGGTGTCGCCATGTTTATCCAAAACATCAGCTGATATCATCAGCTTGATCAAGTATCACAAAACCGGTCTGATCATTCGTCAACCTAACATATCCATAACTTGATCTCGTGATTGACGCACCAAGAGTTAGTGGATAAGGGTTTTTGTGAAAGTCGTGCACGTTTTCCACGCATGCCGTGTACCCAACTTCACAAAACTGAAGTATCATGGTATGAATCGCATACCTTGACCGATTGAAAAGCGGTTTGTCTCCAGCACTTGGTCATGCGCCTTGACCTCCTACAGTCATGCAAGCCGTGCATTTTTTTTTCTTTTTTTTTTTTGGAACTGGTGCTCAACCGACGAGGCTTTTGTAGCACGTTCCATCTACGGATACGAAGGAGTTCGTCCACCTTTAGTATGGTCCAAATATGATGAAATTGTCCTCGTCACACATGTGATTTATCCGTTTGAATTTTGGTTTGTACTTCTCCAAAAGTACCTTTTCATACTGCTATCGGCACCGGGAAGTTTTCAACCTTCAACGATCATCACAGTCGGTGACGACCGAGACCGCTGTTTTTTTGTGATGCCTTTTGGGCATACATCTTATCACCACAGCCGTCTTTGATTGTTTCTAGCCATGCCTGTCAATTCTCTATTCCAGGAATCCAACAGTATGACCATCCTCGACGTTGTCGAGATGCCTTGCAAACATCAACCAACGCTTTCAAACAATGTGCTTGACCCGCTTGTCCCTAGAACCATTTCTGCACATAGATCGTATGCTTACGTTTGGTGGTCTATCACAAGCTAGCCTGTGGAGGTAACGAGTTGGCTAGTTCTTGCTAGTTGATACAACGAGGTACGATCGGCACCCATGTTATTGATGAAATTGACATCCTATAACATGTTTTGTACCATCATCACTAGCATAGCTAGTCCAATCGGATCTCATGTCCATAGTACGTTCGGCACACGCATCACCGATGCATTAGGCACCCATGACAAAATTGAAACCCGCAGCTTTTGCCAATCGTGCAATCGGCATTCATGACAAGGATGCATTCGACACTCGTGTCAATGGTTTAATTGATGCACACATCGGCCATGCATTCCAAATCATGGTAGTCGTGCGTTTGGCACTCGTGTGAATGCTTTGATTGTGTTTTCCATATCGGTCATATTCCAAGTGTAACCGACACTTCTCAATTGACCATCACGCGTGGATTTCCACCATCGCGTTTGTGTTCAGAGTGCAATCGACAATCACATTCTTGTTTTGTTGAAATCCATTCACGGATGACTTATCCAACATTCTTGGTGCAATTGACCCCCACGTGAATACGGAATCGGCATTTATTATGGTCATACCTCTGCAGACCATGTGCAATGCGTTCGGCACTAGCATCGCGGATGTTTTTGGCATCCGTGATTAATGTGTATTTAGCAAATTTTCACCGGTGTGTTCGACACCGATAGTTTTTTTGCAACTAGCACTAGCATCACGAATGCATTTGACATCCGTGAGTAAAGTGCAACTAGCACTCTTTCAATGCTCGACGCCGTGCAACTAGCAATTGTGCTATTGCCCGTTGTGCAATTGACACTTACGCCCATGTCGTGGCCGATGCCCGAGCAAACAGCACTCGTTTTGTGCAGCACACACATTTTGTATTGTTATAGTAGGTAGATGAGTTTTTAAGTGTTTGCAGCACATTTGGTACCTTTTGTTAATTCTATCGAGAATTTGTCTCGATTCACATCACCGTTGGAGTGTATGTTGATGTACGCTCCTTCGCGCAAACGAAATTTGTTTAGCGCATGTACGACCCGCGTTGAGCCATGTCGTGGCTTAAAAAACATATGAGCCTTCGCGGGTTTTCTCACAAAACACCCCAAACTTGGAAGTTTCTCCTAACAAATTAAGGCACGATCGGTGCTAAATCTCTTGCTCTGGATACTTCCATGCGATTTTTGCACCACTATGCAACCGGTTCACACCACTCCGCAACCAGTTCGCACCACTCCACACCCAGTCTGCACCACTCCGCAACCAGTTCGCACCACTCCGCAACCAGTTCGCACCACTCCGCAACCAGTTCGCACCACTCTACAACCAGCTCGCACCACTCCGCAACCAGTTCGCACCACTCCGCAACCAGTTCGCACCACTGCACAACCAGTTCGCACCACTCCGCAACCAGTCTGCACCACTCCGCAACCAGTTTGCACCACTCTGCAAGCAGTTCGCACCACTCCGCAACCAGTTCGCAGCACTCCACAACCAGTTCGCACCACTCCGCTCCCAGTTCGCACCACTCTGCAACCGGGTCGCACCACTCCGCAACCAGTTCGCACCATGCCGCAACCCGTTCGCACCACTCCGCAACCAGTTTGCACCACTCTGCAAGCAGTTCGCACCACTCCGCAACCAGTTCGCAGCACTCCACAACCAGTTCGCACCACTCCGCTCCCAGTTCGCACCACTCTGCAACCGGGTCGCACCACTCCGCAACCAGTTCGCACCATGCCGCAACCCGTTCGCACCACTCCGCAACCAGTTTGCACCACTCTGCAAGCAGTTCGCACCACTCCGCAACCAGTTCGCAGCACTCCACAACCAGTTCGCACCACTCCGCTCCCAGTTCGCACCACTCTGCAACCGGGTCGCACCACTCCGCAACCAGTTCGCACCATGCCGCAACCCGTTCGCACCACTCCGCAACCAGTTTGCACCACTCTGCAAGCAGTTCGCACCACTCCGCAACCAGTTCGCAGCACTCCACAACCAGTTCGCACCACTCCGCTCCCAGTTCGCACCACTCTGCAACCGGGTCGCACCACTCCGCAACCAGTTCGCACCATGCCGCAACCCGTTCGCACCACTCCGCAACCAGTTTGCACCACTCTGCAAGCAGTTCGCACCACTCCGCAACCAGTTCGCAGCACTCCACAACCAGTTCGCACCACTCCGCTCCCAGTTCGCACCACTCTGCAACCGGGTCGCACCACTCCGCAACCAGTTCGCACCATGCCGCAACCCGTTCGCACCACTCCGCAACCAGTTTGCACCACTCTGCAAGCAGTTCGCACCACTCCGCAACCAGTTCGCAGCACTCCACAACCAGTTCGCACCACTCCGCTCCCAGTTCGCACCACTCTGCAACCGGGTCGCACCACTCCGCAACCAGTTCGCACCATGCCGCAACCCGTTCGCACCACTCCGCAACCAGTTTGCACCACTCTGCAAGCAGTTCGCACCACTCCGCAACCAGTTCGCAGCACTCCACAACCAGTTCGCACCACTCCGCTCCCAGTTCGCACCACTCTGCAACCGGGTCGCACCACTCCGCAACCAGTTCGCACCATGCCGCAACCCGTTCGCACCACTCCGCAACCAGTTTGCACCACTCTGCAAGCAGTTCGCACCACTCCGCAACCAGTTCGCAGCACTCCACAACCAGTTCGCACCACTCCGCTCCCAGTTCGCACCACTCTGCAACCGGGTCGCACCACTCCGCAACCAGTTCGCACCATGCCGCAACCCGTTCGCACCACTCCGCAACCAGTTTGCACCACTCTGCAAGCAGTTCGCACCACTCCGCAACCAGTTCGCAGCACTCCACAACCAGTTCGCACCACTCCGCTCCCAGTTCGCACCACTCTGCAACCGGGTCGCACCACTCCGCAACCAGTTCGCACCATGCCGCAACCCGTTCGCACCACTCCGCAACCAGTTTGCACCACTCTGCAAGCAGTTCGCACCACTCCGCAACCAGTTCGCAGCACTCCACAACCAGTTCGCACCACTCCGCAACCAGTTTGCACCACTCCGCAACCAGTTTGCACCACTCCGCAACCAGTTTGCACCACTCCGCAACCCGTTCGCACCAGTCTGCAACCAGTTTGCACCACTCCGCAACCCGTTTTCACCACTCTGCAACCAGTTCTCACCACTCTACAACCAGTTCGCACCACTCAGCAACCAGTTTGCACCACTCCACAACACGTTTCCACCACTCTGCAACCAGTTCGCACCACTTCGCAACCAGTTTGCAGCACTCCGCAACCAGTTCGTACCACTCCGCAACCAGCCTGCACCACTCCGCAACCAGTTCGCACCACTCCGCAAACAGTTCGCACCGCTCCTCAACCAGTTCGCATTACTGCGCAACCAGTTCGCATCACTCCGCAACGAGTTCGCACCACTCTACAACCAGTTCGCACCACTCCGCAGCCAGTTTGCACCACTCCGCAACCAGTTTGCACCACTCTGCAAGCAGTTCGCACCACTCCGCAACCACTTCCCACCACTCCTCAACCAGTTCGCATCAATCCTCAACCAGTTCGCACCACTCTGCAACCAGTTCGCACCACTCTGCAACCAGGCCGCACCACTCCGCAACCAGTTCGCACCACTCCGCAGCCAGTTTGCACCACTCCGCAGCCAGTTCGCACCACTCCGCAACCAGTTCGCACCTCTCCGCAACCCGTTTGCACCACTCCACAACCAGTTCGCACCACTCCGCAACCAGTTCGCATCACTCCGCAACCAGTCCGCACCACTCCGCAACCAGTTCGCACCACTCCGCAGCCAGTTTGCACCACTCCGCAGCCAGTTCGCACCACTCCGCAACCAGTTCGCACCTCTCCGCAACCCGTTTGCACCACTCCACAACCAGTTCGCACCACTCCGCAACCAGTTCGCATCACTCCGCAACCAGTCCGCACCACTCCGCAACCAGTTCGCACCACTCCGCAGCCAGTTTGCACCACTCCGCAGCCAGTTCGCACCACTCCGCAACCAGTTCGCACCTCTCCGCAACCCGTTTGCACCACTCCACAACCAGTTCGCACCACTCCGCAACCAGTTCGCATCACTCCGCAACCAGTCCGCACCACTCCGCAACCAGTTCGCACCACTCCGCAGCCAGTTTGCACCACTCCGCAGCCAGTTCGCACCACTCCGCAACCAGTTCGCACCTCTCCGCAACCCGTTTGCACCACTCCACAACCAGTTCGCACCACTCCGCAACCAGTTCGCATCACTCCGCAACCAGTCCGCACCACTCCGCAACCAGTTCGCACCACTCCGCAGCCAGTTTGCACCACTCCGCAGCCAGTTCGCACCACTCCGCAACCAGTTCGCACCTCTCCGCAACCCGTTTGCACCACTCCACAACCAGTTCGCACCACTCCGCAACCAGTTCGCATCACTCCGCAACCAGTCCGCACCACTCCGCAACCAGTTCGCACCACTCCGCAGCCAGTTTGCACCACTCCGCAGCCAGTTCGCACCACTCCGCAACCAGTTCGCACCTCTCCGCAACCCGTTTGCACCACTCCACAACCAGTTCGCACCACTCCGCAACCAGTTCGCACCACTCTGCAACCAGTTTGCACCACTCCGCAACCAGTTCGCACCAGTTTGCAACCAGTTCCCACCACTCCGCAACCAGTTCGCACCACTCCAAAACGATTTTGCACCACTCCGCACCCAGTTGGCAACACTACGCAACCAGTTCGCACCACTTCGCAGCCAGTGCGCACCACTCCTCAACCAGTTCGCACCACTCGGCAACCAGTTCGCACCACTCCGCAACCAGTTTGCACCACTCCTCAACCTGTTCGCACCATTCTGAAACCCTTTCAATCCACTCCTCAACCAGTTCGCACGACTCCTCAACCAGTTCCCACCACTCCTCAACCAGTTCCCACCACTCCGAAACCAGTTCCCACCAGTCCCCAACGAGTTCGCACCAATCCGCAACCAGTTCCCACCACTCCGCAACCAGTTCGCACCACTCTGCAACCAGTTCGCACCACTCCGCAACCAGTTCGCACCACTCCGCAACCAGTTCGCACCACTCCGCAACCAGTTCGCACCACTCCGCAACCAGTTCGCACCACTCCGCAACCAG
>SZWC01007620.1:80834-109991 GCA_023375785.1 Penium margaritaceum | reverse complement strand
TGTGTGTGTGTGTGTGTGTGTGTGTGTGTGTGTGCGTATAATATGGAGATGATATTGTGTATAAAGGAGGCATGCTTAACTCTACTTCACATCATGAGCAGATGACAGATCACAATAAAATGGTGGCGGCAGTTGCTGATTGGTCGACATCCACCAACGTTTAGCATGTTGAAGTATTTTATTTTTGAATATGTTGAATTATTTATGGGGTTCCATGACCACTAATGCCCCTTAGTATAAGATAACGCCAGAGTATCAATGCATCTCTTTCATCTCATTCCTAGAATCACTGAGTGGAGTTGGAGTGCAAACAACAAGAAGTGTTCAACATCACGCTTTACAGATCTAAAGGTGGACTATAGCATGGTCACCGATGTGTCCGATCGAACAATGGGAGCCATTCTCCTCCAATTAGAGTGAGGGTATTGTGAAAAAAAATATATCAATATTTTTTATATCTCTATCAGCTGTGTCTCCAGATCCTACAGGGAAGTCGTCATTGGATTTTGCAGAATGGCGTCCAGGATTCACTGGATGGGTTTCCGTTTGGTGTCACTATAAGGGCAAATGTCATCAATGACCCGTGTAGGGAAACAACAATGTTTTGAGTCTCCCAAGGCCCGATTCCATTTTTACCTTGCCCCCTCATTCAGGGTCCCAAACAAGGGAGGGGGGAGGGTATTACCCCGAACTTGTGAGTTCGCACCAGTCTAAGTAAATGAAAGTCAAAGTTCACACTAAAGACCTTTTGTTTTTTTTAATGTGTCGGTACAAAATTTTCGCGTGCGATGTTCGATTGGCTATTTTGAACCGACAATTATTTTCATCTTGCTTTTTCTCTCATTTTCTCCCCCCCCTCATCTCGTCCATCTGATGAGGCGAGGAGGCGAGGACGAGGACAAGGGCTAAAGGCCACAAGCATGGACCCTTGAGGCCTCAAGGCCTGGCTGCTGATCGAGCGACCCCCTCAATCGGCGGCCAGCAGGTGGCCGGCTGATGGCTGGCCAGTCACGTGACCGGCTGCCGGCTGTCCCACCGGCCGGCTGCCAGCCGGCCATTGGCCAGCGAAGGGCTGGCCGCCAGCCACCCCTTGTTGTGGCAAGGGGTGGTGTTCAACCACCCCTCACTTTTGCAATGCGCGAGGGCCGGCCTAGCCCTTCCGCTACATTCCTCCCCACTTATTATGAATCATCCCTGTTATAGTACCAAACGTTTGTTGCTACTTGTGTTAGCGAGCCTAGTTTAGTCCTATACTCTTTGCTCGTCCTGCTGGGTCATGCTTGCTCTGTGTTCTTAGGATACGTACGTCTCGCTGTGTCGCTGCCTCTGGGGTTATGCTCGGCATTTGCACGTGCAACCTGCGTGTACTCTGTGTGGTTTGCCACACTCTATGGCAAACCACGAGCTCAGGAGCAGGCGACCCAATAGGGGTCAGCCTCGCTCTCTCGATTCTCTTATTCTTCACAAAAAGTTGTTCAATCCGCTCGCCTCCATCTTCTCTCACGCCTAAGTCTTTCACCTTGATCCCCCTTCACAGCTCTCCAGAGCTCTCCCCCCTCACAGCTCTCGAGAGCCTCCTCCCCCTCACAGTCGAGAGCGACAATTGGCCCCGTGGCTAACTCTCGGCGCACCTCCTCCCTAGCATCAAGAGTCACCCGGCTCCACCCGCCACTTGTCTCCTCCTCTCTCCTCCATCGTCCCCCTCACTCAGCCCTGTTCAACATGGTATCAGAGCCTCACTCCACCCTTCTTCCTCTTTTCTCCCTCTTTCTCTCTTCTCCTCTCCCCTTCTCTCCCTCTCTCTCTCTATCTCTCTCCACCTCTCTCTCTCTCTTCCTCTTCTGTTCTCTCCCCCTCACCTCTTCGAGCATCTCTCTCTCTCTCTCTCTCTCTCTCTCTCTCTCCCTCCCTCACTCTCTCCTCTCCTTGCCCTCACTACTCCCGTACCCCCCTCCTCTCTCTCCTATATTCTGTGTCTTCCATCTTTCCCATCTCTNTCCTCTCCCCTTCTCTCCCTCTCTCTCTCTATCTCTCTCCACCTCTCTCTCTCTCTTCCTCTTCTGTTCTCTCCCCCTCACCTCTTCGAGCATCTCTCTCTCTCTCTCTCTCTCTCTCTCTCTCCCTCCCTCACTCTCTCCTCTCCTTGCCCTCACTACTCCCGTACCCCCCTCCTCTCTCTCCTATATTCTGTGTCTTCCATCTTTCCCATCTCTTGTTCCCCTTCCATTTCCCTCGCTTTCCTCTCCCTCCGCTCTCCTTCCCGTCCCCTTCTATTGCCTCTGTCCCCCTCCCCTCGTGCCTCCGTCGTCGTCTCTCTTCTCTCCTGTTGTTGTCGCCTCCGCCCTGCCTCTACGTCGTCCGTGCCTGGCCACTTCTCTCTGTCTTCCCATGTTTCACCCCCGGGTTTTCTCCTTGTGTCTTATGCTTCGTGCGTCTTGCCCACCGGTCGGCAGCCTCGGCCTCTCGCACGACTTTTCCTCTCTCGTTTCTGCTTCCCCTTCCCTCACCCCTTTAACGAACACCCCTAAATACACACTCTACACCATGGTTCTTCCCTCGTCTCCTCTCACTACTCGATCCTCTTGTAGCCATCGGTTCCTTGCCTCTATTGCTCCGTCCATTACCTCGTGTAGTGCCATGCCTGAGCTCGGTCTCGCCGGTGCACTGGCAGCTGCGGCTGCTGCTAGAGCCACTCGTGCCAAGGCCCAGTTCGTCGATGCCTCCTCTTGTGCCCCTAGTCCTTCCGCCTCTGATGGCTATGGTCTTGCCGCCGAGTCCACCATTCTCTCCCCTTGGTCTGCTGCGGCTGCGGCTGTCACTTCCGCTCTCACCGCTCTTCGTGCTCCTCCCCCTCCGCCCCCTCTCCCGCAGCCTGCTCCTCCTCGCGATCCCCACGCCCTCCTCTTGACGGCTATTGTCGATGCATGTGAGGCCCGTCCAGTTCTTGACCACTCCCTCGTCCCACCTCCCCTTGGTCGTCCGGCGGCCTCCCCCTCCCCACGCCGGCGTCGTATGCGGACATGCGAGGGTGGGCGGCGCCGTCGCTTTGGATGGCATGGTCACTCCTAGTGGTGGTGGCCCTCCAGATGGAATTGCCGCCGCCGGCGGTGCCGGTGCTGGTGCCGTCGGTGCCTTGGGCGGTGCTGGTGGTGGTGTTGTGGCTGGCGTCGGTGTTGGTGCTCTCCCTATTGATCTTGCTGGTGGTGTTGCCACAGCCAGTGGTGCAGTTGTGGCAGGTGGTGTCATTGCCACCGGTGCTATTGCTGGTGGTGCTACTACTGTTGGAGGTGCCGTTACTGTCGGTGGTGCGGTTGTTGCCAGAGGTGCTCCTCCCGCTGGAGGTGCTGAGGCTGCTGGTGGGGCTGCTACTGGTGACCCTCACGCTGCCCTTGCCCGCACTGAGGCTCGTCTCGACGCCAACACTTGCCGTCGCTCAGCTTGTCAGCCTTGGCTTTTGCCCGCCCGCCTCACACATGCCTCTCACCCGCGCTCCTTGCCACACCTTTCAGTGAGTGGTCCGTTAGCTTTGTCTTGTGGACGTACATACACGGTCTTTGGGAGACCTATGACCCATCTCCCACCCTCCTTATCATGCACCCAGACTGTGCGCCTCTCGCCTTTCACCTTCTCTACTCTGCCGCCCCCACTGTCGCACTATGCCAGCTTGATCGCTTCACCCCCACCCCCGCTCTCCCTGCTTGCCCTTACAAGGCTTGGGCCTCCCTTCTCGCGCTCTACTCCTCCAACTCTCTTCACTCCGCCGCCTCCCTTCTGGCCGACATTCGCGCTCTCCGCCGTCGTCCCGACAAGTCCCTTGGAGCCTACTTGGGTCGTGTTGAGCTCCTTCGGAGCGAGCTTCTCATGGCGGGTGCCTCCCTTACGGACCAAGCGTTCGTGACCTCCGTCGTGGCTGGCCTCGGTCCTGCTTTTTCTGGTGCTCTTACCTCCTTCCCACTCGCCCTTACCCTGCAGCACGCCTATCAGACACCTAGCGCTGTTTGGCCCGCCATCCTAGATGGTCTCCGCATGTTCCAGAGTGCATCTCAGCTAGCTGCCGCTCTCGTCGAGCCCATTCTTCCTGATGCTCTCCTTGGCATCCTCCCGCCCCCTGCCGCCCATGCTCTCGCCATCCGTAGTCCCGATGGCGGCGGTGGTCGTCGCCCGTCCATCTGTTGGAACTGTGATGTTGTGGGTCATCGCCATGACACCTGTCCCCTGCCCCCCGTCCCCGACCTTCGTGAGTGGATTTCTCGCCAGTGTACGCTTCTGCGTGGTCGTGCACTCGGTGCTCCTCTTGCACCGTCCCCTGGACCCACTCCTCTCGCCACGCCTGGTGGCCCCACACCACATGCTGCTCCTCTCACCCCACCCGCCGGCCCTGCACCCCTTGTTGCTGCTGCTCCTTCGCTCACCAAGGATGCCATTGTCGCCTTGATCCGCCGCATTCTTACAGAGGGTGTCCTCGGCGGTCCACCGCCTGCCGGTATGTCCCCCTTGTTTGATTGCTTCGCCACACCTCTCTTCTCCGCTGTCTCCACGCACGACCGCCTACTGTCTTCTTTCTGGCACCGAGCGTGTCGTCTCCGTGTCTTGGGGCGTCGATGGGGCTGCCACGGATCACATGTGCCCTGTCCACGAGCTCTTCATGTTGTTTAGTCCTGTCTCTGTCATCACGGCTTTCTTCACCCGTGACGGTGCACCCCTACCTGTTCTTCGTGTTGGTACCATCTTTCTGTCGTCCCCCACCGGTGATTTTTCCTTGTCCTCCGTACTCTACGTCCCTGACCTTGACTTCTCTATCCCCGCGCTTGACACCTATGATTTTTCTGCCACTTATGCGCTTGGTCTCGTCGCCATGACTGATCGTGCTAGTGGATGTGTTGTCCTTCGCGGTCGTCGACCCCCTGGCGAGGGCCTCTATCAGGTACTTGGCACCCACTCTATCTCGGCCTAAGCAGCCAACACTATCACGTTTTTCGCGCTCTCCCGCTCTGCCCACTCGCATCTCCTTCATCGTTGCCTTTGTCATCTCCCGACTTCCCCCATCACCTCTATCCTTCGCACACTCCTGGCCGATGGGTTGTCCGACCCACCGTTCCGTGCCCCATGTGCTGCTAACTGCACCTTTTGTGCCATCAGTAAAATGCATCGTCTCCCTTTTCCGTCCTCCCCCTCCTATGCTTCTACGTCCCTTGAACTAGTCCATGCTGATGTCCTTGGTCCTCTTCAGGACGAGTCTCTTGTAGAGCATGCCACGTACGTCCTCAGCCTGATTGACCACTACTCCCGCTTCACATGGGTCTTCTTCCTCTACGCAAAGAGCAATGTTGTGATGGCCATTCAGTTGTGGTACGCGTCCGCTTAGCGCCAGAGTTGTCACCAGCTCCTCCACTTTCACTCTGATCGTGGTGGCGAGTTCTTTGGTGACACCACGGCATTTTTTTAATGTGAGGGCATTGTCCATGAGCTTTCCGCCCCGTTTTCTCCTCAACATAATGGGATTGCAGAATGCTCGAACCATACCCTCATTGAGGGCGTCCGCACCATGATGGCCGAACTGTTTTTCTTGACCGTGGTTGAAGTTTCTGGTCTGAGGTTGCACACTACCGCACTTGGGTGTGGAACCGGATTATGCATGGACCTCTTGCCCCTGACACCATGCCATTCGAGCTTTTCTTTGGTCGCCGCTCGTACCTCAGTCAGGCCGTTGTGTGAGGCACTATCGCCACTGTCCATCTTGCTCCTCCCTCGCGATCTGGCAAGCTCGATCAGCCTGGTCGCCTCTGTCACCCTCGGTGTTGCTCCTCACTCCCGTGCACATCGGTTTTGGGATCAGGCCGTGCATCGTATCGTCGAGTCTTGTCATGCCCGCTTCTATGAGCAGTTGACATACAACGCATTTTGTGTAGACCGTATCCTTCCCCCTCTGGCATCTGCCACTGCCTACTCCACCGATGGCCTCGTCTGCGTCGGGTCCCCGCCGTCCCTCGAGCCTCCTCTCGCGTCTCCTGGCCCTGGTCCATCCTCCCTCGTCTGCCCTGCTGGTCCTTCCACCATGTTTGCCACTCCTCCTCCCCTCCCGCCTCGTCCCAGTGTCCCCTCATCCGCCTTGCCAACCCCACCTCTCGTTCCCCCTCCTCCCGTCCCTTTGGTCCTTACTCCTTCCATCCCGGCTCTCTCTACCACCGCTACCTTGTCTCCTATCCCATCCCCTCCCGTCCCCACCTTCGTGCCCCTGCCGCCCCCGTCCTTGTCCTCTTCCTCCATGCTCCCTATGCCTCCCGCGCCTACCCCTATGGCTTTGGCCCCTCTCCCGTGCGTGTCTTGTGTGCCCTCCCATTCCCTGTTACCTCCGTCTCATTGCTGGGGGGGCTTACCGTCCGTCTCCCCTCTGCCTGCTCTCTTGCCATCTTTGGTCCCCTCTCCCCCCTCTCCCCCCGGTTTCCCACCTCTTCCCCCGCCTGTTCCCCCCGCCTTGACGACCGCTCAGGTACTTGGTTCCCCTCGCACGCCTGTCCCCGCTCGTTGTTCCGATCCTGTCCTCCTCTCCATTGAGGACACCCCCAAGGATGATGCTATGCCTCCTCTTTCCCCGCGTACGTCTCCCGCCCCCCCCCTCCTCTCGCCCCTCTTCCGTCTTGTCCGTTGTCCCCGACTGTCCCGCCCTCCTCACGCTCCCCACTCCTGCCTCCCCTCCTCAGCGTCCTTGCCCATGAGACCCTCTCACCTTTTCCTCCCCTTTCACCGAGCCCTTCTTTGCCTCTGTCTCTCCCTGCTCCTCCCTCCTCCCCTTGTCCACCTGNTTTCCCCGCGTACGTCTCCCGCCCCCCCCCTCCTCTCGCCCCTCTTCCGTCTTGTCCGTTGTCCCCGACTGTCCCGCCCTCCTCACGCTCCCCACTCCTGCCTCCCCTCCTCAGCGTCCTTGCCCATGAGACCCTCTCACCTTTTCCTCCCCTTTCACCGAGCCCTTCTTTGCCTCTGTCTCTCCCTGCTCCTCCCTCCTCCCCTTGTCCACCTGCCCCTGCACTGTTACCGACGCCTCGTGCTCCTGTCCGCCCGTCCTCCTGGATACACGACCATGCAGCGTGGGCTCGACCTCCCATTGTCCCCCTGCCTCCTCCCACCGCCACCATTGCCTCCATTCTCTCCTCTCCCCCTCCCCTCCCATCCCTCCTTCTCCCTCCTCCACTCTCCCTCGCTCTTCCCCCATGTTGACCACTCCTCCTCCCCCTTCCCCTGTCTCTTCTCGCACCCGCTCCCGCACTGCTCGTACTCTTTCTTGCTTTGTCGCCCCTTTCCTTCCTCCATCCCTGCCCCCTCCTCTCATGTGTCCACCTGCGCTTCCACCTCCCGCGCCACCTACCTGCATCTCCCCCGCACCCCCTCCTTCTCCGTCCCTCTTGCCTCCGCCTCCCCCTTCTTCCGCCCCCACTCTGTCCACGCCTGCCTCCGCCCTGACCTCCCCGTGTTTTCCGTCCCCGCGGCTTCTCTCCCTTCCCCTCTCCTCGCTTCGCTGGCCACCCCGTCTGCCCCATCCCCCGACTCGGCCTCGTACCNTCCACCTCCCGCGCCACCTACCTGCATCTCCCCCGCACCCCCTCCTTCTCCGTCCCTCTTGCCTCCGCCTCCCCCTTCTTCCGCCCCCACTCTGTCCACGCCTGCCTCCGCCCTGACCTCCCCGTGTTTTCCGTCCCCGCGGCTTCTCTCCCTTCCCCTCTCCTCGCTTCGCTGGCCACCCCGTCTGCCCCATCCCCCGACTCGGCCTCGTACCTCGTCACCTCCCCATCCCCAAACTCCATGTCCCGTCCACTCCGTCCGTACACCCTTCGCCATTTCTTTCACCTTGAGTTCCACCACGTGGTGGACATTTGCACAGACCACTGCTTCTTCAACGCCCCCGCGACTGTTACTCGTGCGCTCGTTGTCATCTCTGTTGCTCCTGCGGCCTCTCCCCCCCACTCGCCAGTGACTCCGACCCTCTCACGCTGGCCGCCGCTTGGCGCGCGGCATGTCTAGCCAAGTTAGCTACGCTCTCGGACCACGGCGGCGTCCTGGAGCTCGCTAAGCTCCCTCCTGGTCACACGGAGATCAAGGCCAAGTGGGTTCTTTGCAGGAAGTTCACTACCACCGATGCGCTCGATCGGTATAAGGCTCGCCTTACAGCCAAGGGGTACTCCCAGATCCCTGGTGTTGACTTTGGCAACACCTACGCTTTGGTTGGTCGTTTCACGACGAGTTGCGTCGTCATCTGTGTGGCCGCTTCCTTCCAGTGGGAGCTTCACCAGATGGACGCCAATAACGCCTTTCTCCACGGCCGCCTCGATGAGGAGCTTTACATGGTTCAGCCCCCCGGTTTTTCTGATGGCTCCACGAAGGTGTGTTGCCTTCGTCGTGTACTATACGGTCTCCGCCAGTCACCTGGATGCTGGAACGAGGAGCTCACCTCCACCCTTGTCCGTGGGGGCTTCCGTCCCAGTCAGTCCGACCCCTCCGTGTTCATCGGCGGCACGCTCATCGTGCCCGCCTTCATTCTCGTGTATGTCAATGACCTGCTCATCACTTCATCGTCCTCCTCTACAATCGTTGAGGCCAAGGGCCTCTTCTCCCTGAAGTACCATATGAAGGACATTGGCCACGCAACCATTTTCCTTGGGATGCAGCCCGAGCGTCTTCTTGGTTGCCTCCTTGTTCACCAAGAGCGTTATGTCCACACTCTCGTATGTTGCTTCTCCTCTGTCATCGACCTGTTGCAGCCTCTCCCCGCTACCTCTTCCCCCATGCCGCCAGGAACTCAGCTCTCCCTCCAAGTCGCTCACCGACACCGCGTCCGGTGAGCCCGAGTTTGTTGTCACCTTTCAGTCCATCATTAGGGCTCTCACGTACCTAGCTGGCACAACCCGTCTGGACATCGCCTGTGCGGTGAATGTCCTTGCTCAGTATGCGCGGGAGCCCTGCACGGGACACCTCCGTGTGGTTTCGTATGTCCTGCACTATGTCATTGGCTCTGCTTGGACTGGCCTCGCCTTTCCGGTCGTATTGGGCACGCCACTTCTTGAGGGCTACGCTGACAGAAATTTCGCTCGTGACGCGGATGCTTGGAGTCGCAGTGGCTTCGTCTTCCCTCTCGGTGCCACCACCGTTTCCTAGCACAGCGGCAAGCAGGGTTGCGTCGCTCGTAGCACGGGTGAGGTTGAGTACATGGCCATGGATAGCGCCGCCGCTGAGGCTGTGTGGCTTCGCCGCCTTCTTGGCGAGTTCCGTCTCCCCACGCCACCTGTGCCCTTGTACATCGACAGCGAGAGTGGCCTGGCCATCGCCAGGAACGCCGGTGCACTCCACCAACGAATAAAGCACATCAATGTCGAGCACCACTACGTGCGTAATGTCGTCGCCACTGGCGACATCTGTCTACGGTTCATCTCTGCAAATTTTCAGCTTGTCGACTTCCTCTCTATGGCCCTTCACCAGCCCGCCTTTGCCTCTAGCATTTCCGTAGTCGATCTTCGCACCCTTCCCCCAGCTCCATGATCCTTCTTCCCTCCCCTTGTCCTATCCCCATCTCTTGTCACTTGCTAGGGCTGACTGGTCATCTTCCTGATGACTGTCTCCCGTCCCCCTTCGCTCCGTGCAGGTTGTCTCCACTGGCATCCCTCACCGCCGGCTCGCCTCGCTCCCATGGTCCCTGCTCATGCCTCTGTGTCGTTCCCCCCCCTCTCCCTGCCCTTGCTTTCTCTGTGCCCTTGCTCGGTCATGTGCAGGTCCCTGACCCTCTAGCCAGGGTGCTTCATCTCGGGGACGTGCGTCGCTCAGCCGGCGGCCTCAGCTCGTCGGCGCTGGTGGTGTTGTCTGCGCTTCTGGTGGGGTACCCGCCGTGCGGTTCTTCTGGCATGGTGCTTCTGGTGGTGTGCGCCTTGGAGGTTGTCTCCACGGGTTATCCGGGACGGGTGCTTCTGGTCATGTGTTTTTGGCGGTGTGCGCCTTGGGGGGTGTCTTCACGAGTGCTGCGGGACGGGTGCTTCTGGTCGCGTGTTCCGGCCGTGGGCTTCTGGAGGGGCTCTCTAGGAGGGGTGCCTCTGTTGTGTGTCTCTTGTGGAGTGGGCCCGGCTGGGTGCTTCTGGTCAAGCGCCCCCGCTCCTATGGGGTTGGCCTGCCGATTCTTCTTCTACCGCCGCCTCGGTGGTTCCCGGTCTCCGTAGCGGCGCTCCACCTGGTGTTTCTGCTGGTGCCATGTCGTGGTCTGTTAGGGGCTCGCGGTGTGGTGTTCAAGCTTTCTGCTTGGGGCATCCACCCTTGCTTGCCCTATCGTATTAAAGTAGAAAATTTTGTTGCTACTTGTGTTAGCGAGCCAAGTTTAGTCCTATACTCTTTTCTCGTCCTGGTGGGTCATGCTCGCTCTGTTTTCTTAGGAGACGTATGTCTCGCTGTGTCGCTACCTCTGGGGTTACGCTCGGCATTTGCACGCGTGACCTGCACGCACTCTGTGTGGTTCGCCACACTCTGTGGCAAACCACTAGCTTAGGAGTAGGTGACCCGATAGGGGTCAGCCTCGCTCTCTCAATTCTCTTATTCTTTGCAAAACGTTGTTCAATTCGATCGCCTCGATCTCCTCTCACGCCTAAGTCTTTTACCTCGATCCCCCCTCACAGCTCTCGAGAGCTCTCCCCCCTCACAGCTCTCGAGAGCCTCCTCCCCCTCACAGCCGAGAGGGACAGTTGGCCCCGCGGCTACCTCTCGGCGCACCCCCTCCCTAGCATCGAGAGCCACCCGGCTCCACCCGCCATCTGTCTCCTCCTCTCTCCTCCATGGTCCCCCTCACTCAGCCCTGTTCAACTATCCCGATTCATGACCAACAAGTAGGAGTACCAGATAGTGAGTCGTCAACATTGTAAAAGAAAATTCATTTGGAACCAATCAACCCAAATTCATATACTCTATGTGTATACCACATGTTAGCACATAGAAGAAGATACCATGAAGTCTCCTTTCATACTGTTACCAATGAATGATTTTGGTAAGAACCTTCCCAATAAAAATTTTCAACGTCTTCATACACACTTCATGAAAAGGGCATCTTACCATAATTGACATTTCCCGGAGATTTCCAATGTTTCACATTTTTGGCTAAAACATTCTCACGATTGTTTACAAAAGTTTTATTAGGGTTTCTTTAATGTTTGTATACTTAAAGATATATATAACTGGCAATGTATTAATATTAACAGATAAACTTGACACTTTACTACAAAAACCATTTTTTTTCTGATTGGGCGTGTAACAAAGGACATAAAATTATGTGTACATAGCTTTTGTTTTTTTCAAAACCATGGTACAAGCTCTAAAAAGTTGACGTAGGTCTTGAACACTTACCTGAACTGCTTCTGGTGGAATTTATGCTGAGTAGGCTTTACATGACACCTTTCGGGAGTATAACGATTCATAAATGCAATGAGTTGTCATTCCTACCCTGACCAAGACGTCCAGTGAATTTAACACACGTTTTCTTTCGTTCGCTCACACAGCCCAGGCGCCCATCCATCCTTTTTCCCACAAAGTGTACATGGGGAGTGGATGGGGATGTGCATGGCAGTTCGCACTATATTTGGCTTGATTTCACACATGTGATTTTCCACACAGAGTGCATCTATGAAGGTTCCTGATTGCACTTGTGTACAGTCTTTTCTAACAAGAACGAGTCGGACTGCGCACTTCCATATGCACCCACGCTATGAACTTTTCTGGTGGAGGGGACTGGAGGAGTCCAGTTCCAAGTCCTAGACCTTCCTCCCCCAAGTGAAATGTGCACAAGACAAGTGCACGTGGAAGTGTTTATTGAATACCACGTGAGACGCAAGAATATCTACACTAGTGTAAATGTATGACAGAACCATACGGACCATCGATTCATGTGGATTGACTGTCGATGTTGTTGGTACTAGTGGGTGTGGAGGAACCCTAAAGGACGCCTAGCTCTCACTGATGCACGCTACCAATATTTGGAGCAGCCAATGGGCACCTTTGGTGAAGAGTGTGGAGCACAAAGATCACGGATAAGAGTGGACAAAACATGTTGCACTCAGTAGAACTGAATCCAAACATGTTTTTGTTGGTTAGAATAGAAATATTACATTAGATCCTTATATCCTGTGATTTAAGCTTTCCAACGCATCCAAGCGCGCCCAAAATCGGAGCAGTATAGCCCCTGCTACGGCCGTCAAAGTATTCCTTGGTGGAGCCGTCCACCTTGTCTTGCACGCTAGGCAACAGGAGGAGCTTCGACGATGACCCGTCGGAGCGCCTTTCCTTGC
This sequence comes from Penium margaritaceum, assembly GCA_023375785.1. Taxonomy (NCBI): domain Eukaryota; kingdom Viridiplantae; phylum Streptophyta; class Zygnematophyceae; order Desmidiales; family Peniaceae; genus Penium; species Penium margaritaceum. The sequence continues at coordinate 97,686 of SZWC01007620.1, read as the reverse complement.
CCAGAAGTCAAGGAGAATTTCACCCTGGTCAAGGAGATCCCTCTAGTTACTTCATTCATAACCCTGGTGCATTTGGAGCTCGTTGGATACAAACTCGGATCACTGGCGGTGAATTATCCCGCCACCCATGGCGGGTATCAGATTCCACCCGCCCAACACCCAAATTTTGGGCTAGGCTAACTGCAGCGAATTGGACGGAATCCTTGGCCGACTAGGCCAAAACCGTGGTGCTTGAGGGTCTACGACCCTCAACCATCCCGACCAAATGTCCACAGTCCCAAGTGACCCCGCTCGAGCCACGTGGCTCCTTTGACTGGTCGGCGTGGCACTGTCATGCTACGCTCCCCCTCACTAGGAGTGAGAGCCGCCTCAGAAATCTCCGGTAATCCCAACGTGGGATTCGAGCCCTGGAGCTTTGATACCAATGTAGCGGATTGGACAGAATCCTTGGCCAACTAGGCCAAAACCGCGTTGCTTGAGGGTCTCTGACCCTCAATCCATCCCATCCAATCGCCCACAGTCCCAGGTGACCCAGCTCGAGCCACGTGGCTCCTTCGACCAGTCGGTGTGGTACAACCACGCTACACTAACATTCTGAATACTCACTCAAATTGAGCGATTCAAAGCGCAATCATGCATGGAACAATCTAAGGAATCCAAATCTACAATTAGTTTAGGTGTTCGACCACTCCTCGGTAGTTGAAACAGGTTGTACGAACAACGGCACTCATGGCAAGGGGCACACCATGTCAACGATCTACCACTTTCATAGTAGCCTTGATGCCCTTTCCTTGGAACCTGTAGCATTTTAAACCTCACAGCGTAGACCGAGCTCCATGCAGCTCGCATCGTGCTTGTCTTTGGGCTGTGCCTTGGTCATGGCGTCGGCGAGCATGCACTTAGTGCCACAATGCACAACAGTCACATCTCCCTTTGCCACCAAATCCCGCGCGTAGTGATGCCGGATCTCAATGTGCTTGGTCCTCCTGTGCAGCACAGGGTTTCGAGAGAGGCTGATGGCACTCATGTTGTCCACATTAAGTACCGTCGGCTTCCTTTGTGGCACCATGATCTCCTTCAGCAGCCGCCGTAGCCACACTGCCTCCTTTGCAATATTCTGTCATCCACATCACCAGTCCAGTCGGCATCGGAGTAGCTGACCAACTCGAGGGAGTCATCACGCGCCCCCCCTCCAAACACGAGCCACTACTGTTTTGTCGCCTTGAGATAGCGAAGGATCTGCTTCACCGCTTTTCAATGCAGCAGCCCAGGGTCAGCAACATAGGGGCTCACTTGGCCCTCTACAAAGGCCAGATTGGGCCGCGTTGCCACCATGGCATACATGATGCTCCTCACAGCGGACTGATATGACACACCTGCCATCTCCTCCTTCTCCTCGTCCGTGCTCAGCCCCATGCTCGAGCTCAGCTCACATGTGGTGGTCATGGGTGTGCCGGTCGGGTTGCACTCCTCCATGTTATAGCGGCGGAGCACCTCTTGAACGTACTTTGCCTGACCCATCTCCAGCATGCGTGTCTTGCGGTCCCTCTTGATGGCAATGCCGAGGTAGTACTCGAGCTCACCCATGTCGGTCATTTTTAACCGACCACTGAGTTGTCGCTTCAGGTTCACCAACTCCTCCATGTTCAATGACACAAGGATGAGGTCATCCACGTAAAAGACCATGATCTGGTGCAACCCCGGTTGCTTCCGCACGTATACTCTCTGATCCACTTCAAAGCACCTGAAGTCAAGCTCGGCCATGAATAAGGGTGTACACCGATGCTGAATCGCGATTCTCTGAGCAGAATCGGGATCGCGAGGCAAGGCCATGGGGCAGAACCGGAATCGCAATACCCAAGCCAAGTATCGCGATTCCGTGGAGTATCGCGATCCCTAACGATTCCACCAGATTTTCATGGGACAGTGATTGCATCTATCATACCATAAACGGTGCCCAAGTTTCTGACATATGACATCATATGTGTCACGTTGCGATGAAACGACATGGTCAGGTTTTCTGCAGATGTACAATTATTGTACTATCAAATGCTCATGTGTAGCTACACAAATCTGTGGTCATTTTCACTTGTACAATTCTAACATAGTGCTACTTTCATGTTTCACAGCACACAAAACCTGTGTACATTATTTGTTCTCATTCAACCAGACTTCACATGACACGATGCGTGGATCGTCTGCATGTTTTCAATGAAAATTGCAACACTGTAAACAGATATGCAATTCATTGCATTAATTTGCATCAACATTCAGAGAGCAATTGAGAGCAACAAACACTGGAGATTTCAAATATCATTGCTATTAATGGAACGACAGAAGCTTTGCAATGGACTGAAGTTGAAACCTATTTTACTCCTCCTCATCCTCCACGTCGTTCCCCGTTGCATCCTCCAACTCCTCGTCATCATTCAACTTAAAAATCTCCAAACCTTCCAACATCTCTGCTGCTTCACCCACCAACTGCTCCAACTCCGCCTTCTTGCGGAGATCGTTCATCCTCTTCTCCTCGGCGATGAGCTCCTCCGCCACGACACCATGCGGGCTGACCGGAAAGTGGCGGAAGTTCGGCTCGTTGATCCAGCTCTTCATGGTGAGGAGGTTTTCAACGGTGAGGTGCGCCAGCGACTGCCGAAAGTCGGTGACGATGTGGCTTCCCAAGGAGAAGAGCCGCTCCGATGGTGTCGACGTGGCAGGCACACCGAAGTGGTCCATGGCTGCGAGGTGGAACGTTGGGAACGCCTTCGCCACCTTCTTGTAGTACTTCAGCTCCTTGGTTTTCTGCTACTTGTTCTCGAGGGCAGCCCACTTTGAGACCTCCACCTCCAGCATGCCCACCTCCTCCGCTTCCACTTCAGCCGGTCGCGGCGCAATGAACATGTCGCCGTACGGGTCTGCAAGTGCAGCTTCCATGAGCTCATTGTCTTCTGTCGGAGGGCGGGGCCTCAGCCTGCGACTTGTGCCAGCCTGCAGCATGATTGGGCCCATGATCGCGATGTGTGTAGCCGGTCCAGCTACATCTTCGTTGTCGGAGGTACATCGGTTGTACCTCCGACAACTCTCATGGAAGCTGCACTTGCATCACATCTTCGTTGTGATGCTCTCTTCTTTAAAAGAAGAGAGCATCACAAGACTAAAAATCCCGACCACACTCTGGGCCCCAAAAGTGCCACCACTTGGACTGAGAGGAAACACCAAGGAAAGGATAGACCTTGAGGTGACGGCATGCCATTGTGTTGGTCCTCAGGGAGCCAAACACTGGTGATTCTGCCCCAAACGCAAGCAAGGCAAAGGTCAGCACGATGACCATACTATCGCTCAAACGGTGTGACCTGACGAGACGACGGACAGTGGGGAACACGGTTCCAAACCAACATCGTGTAGGACATGACCTTGAAGGAAAACAGCGGAGGGAGGCCAGACTCGACAAGAAAGGTGCAAACATCGTCGGCAAGAGTGCGGTTCCAGCGTTCCGACACTCCGTTTTGCTGTGGTGTGTTTGGAGTAAAGAGCTCCATATGCACTCCTTGAAACTGGAGGAAGCGGGCCGTGCAACCCATAAACTCTCCACCATGATCGGAGCCGAATGCTATCAGCTTATGCTGGCAAGCACACTCAACCTGGACAATCCAGGACTCCATCGTGGATCGAAAGGATTTTCTGACGAAGGGCAAAGTTCCAGCAAAAGCGAGAGCAATCATTCGTAAGATACAAGACGTACGGACCAACACCCTCCATAAATTCATCGGGGAGCGTACCCATGATGTCCACATGGACAAGGGAAAGGAGGTGCAGCATGTAATTGTCAGACGAAGGAAAGGATGGGCAATGCAGCTTGCCTTGTGGGCAATCAAGGCGGTCAAGAGTGCATGGCGCAAGAAATGTGCCAGGGTGAAGACCAACAACAGGCTGATGATGCAAGAGGCTATGGACGGCGGCTGTATGCACATGGCAGAGATGGATCAAATATGTGTGTTTACGGGAAAGCGAGGGAGAAACATGCATATGCGCTGTTGCGGTGGCCACGGGTGATGGTGCAGACAAGGGCACACAATACAATTTGTCACAACAAAGACCACAAAGAACACGATGGCCAGACGACTGTAGCAACACAATACCAATGCCACAAGATGAGAAGAAGTTCATGCCCTGATCATCCCAAGCACTGATAGGCAGCAAGCTAACCTCAAGTGCATGGACAAAGAGGACGTCAAGAAAGGAGACATCACTTGGTGGAGGAACAAAACGCACAACACCAATGTCCTGAACTAGCGACATCTGGCCAGAGCTATTGCGGACAAAGCATACGTCACCGACAAGCCCCATCGTGACAAATGCAACAGGGGAGGACAGCGTCATGTGATGGGTGGCTCTAGAATTGATGATCTAGAAGTCACTCAACACACGAGATGGAGCGATCACATGACAATGTGTAACACTGCAAGCAAGGGCAAGAGAAGACGTAGTATGACCAGAAGTTGCAGCAAGGAGACAGTGAAGGGTGAAAGACTGCCAATACTCAAACCAGTCCACATATGACAGAGCCCCACCATACGATTTGCCTTGAAGGGCTCCATCCGATGAACAACAGTGACCTGCAGACTCGATGGTCAAACTCACACCGGAGGAGACAACTAGAGGCCGAGGATGGGAAGGGAACATGGACGTTGGGACAGATATGTTTGGACGATGAGATAGCTCCGAAAGGACTCGGTTGGTGGCATAAAGAAGGACGGGTCTGGGGGTTGGGGCCACAACGGAGGGGTGTAGGAGGAAGAAGGCGGTCCATAGACTGTATGGTAGTATGGTGGAGGAAGCCAAAGCTACCCCGGGTGGAGTACCGCAAGTACCGGTGACGTCGGCTCGGGCATTGGAACAACCGATGTCATGACAACGGTGTTCTCTCACTGCAGAGAGTCAGACTCCTACGTGCAAGGATCTCGACCGCAAGAAAGAATGAATGAAATACATGACCTAAAATCACACTTCGAGAACAGGTCTCCCTGTGGCACCGGGACAAACCCTCGATGCCCAGGTCTTGACCAAGGAGCAAAAATTGAAAGGAAAATTGAAAGTAAAAATAAGACGAACGAGAATAAAATTATCTAGCAGAATAACAGGAGACGTATCCTATTGCAGTTGCATCTAGGTTCACTGAAGACAGGTGAGCCAAGGAGGGCTTGGCCACCTGATTTTTTCCTTTTCTTGGAGGCAAGCGGGCTCGAATCCGCTCGGACGAGCTCGTGGATCCATGGGTTGTCGATCGGTGAGCCCGTCGACCGACGAGAAGCTGCAAGGCAGCTTCTCGCCTACTGGGTTGTTGTACGTATAGTTGCTCTCTCATACTTGCTTCTACTCACACTGTTGCTTTTATTGATGGTTGGCTCCGGTTGCTACGGCTACTCGAGTAACACATCTGATGCGGCGGCTGCTGCTACTGGTGCTACTAGTATGGTTGTAACTACTCGTGCAACAGCTCCACCACTGCTACAACGGTTGTTGTTGCTACTACCACAACTACTTCTACTGCCAGTTGAAACGTTGACCCAATACAACAGGTTATGTTGCTAGCGTAGGCTTTGCTTGTGCCAATAGCTGATGCGGTTGCTGGTGCCAATGCCACAAGATGAGAAGAAGTTTATGCCCTGTGAAAGACAGCTTCCTAGCACTGCTGTCGCTGGCGCGACAGTACAAGCCGGCCAGCAAACTCACTAGCACACACAGGTGGAGGTGAGAGCAGCAAGGGGTTGGCTAGGGGCACAAGTACAAGTGTCAGAAGCTGCAGAATGTTGAATTGTGCAGAGAGGAATGACAACTGAGGTCTGGGCAACCTAAATAGCATCACGGACCTAGTGCACACACGTGGTGCACAAGGGCGCTATATTCTAGCAGGACAAAACAGTGGCAAAAACACAGTTTTGGCCATAATTCCCTGCAGACACGTCAGAACGACGAGCCGTTAGAACCAGAACGGCCGCATCGACGAGATCTACGTCTTGATAGGCTGCACGCCTACATGCTGTGACACAGAACGAATCTAAAAAATGTGGTAGTCTTGTGGGCGCCCATCGCCGCCGGCCGCCAGCCTTCTGCCACCGTCGCCAGTCTCAGGGATCTGCACGTGAATGGACATGAGCCGAGGGGTCACCGTAAGCTGTGTACGACACACACAACAACACCCTGATCATCTCAAGCACTGATAGATAGCAAGCTAACCTCAAGTGCATGGACAAAGAGGACGTCAGGAAAGGAGACGTCACTTGGCGGAGGAACAAAACGCACAACACGAACGTGTTTCAAGTTGCCGCCAAGACGGACGCTGCGACGAACGAAACTGAAAAAAATATTTATATATATCAGCAGCATTCCGCCTCTGGCTCAATCGGAGGACTGTGTGACATGAGCCATCAGGTCAGGGCCTCCACGTCGCGAGGACATGTACACCCTGTTGGTTTTTGCGCATACCTCATTGTGCTCTGTTGTGTCCTCCCGGCTTGTGTACATTGGCGTGCAGATGACTGACGGCGAGACTAGATGCTGACGGAGCGTCATCCAGTGGAGTCGACGCACGCAGAGGTCTACTCGTAGTTCGCTGGAGCCTCCTCTCTCCGGCGACGTGCTCAGCTCCATCGGCAGGCCTCCTCGGCATTCGTGCCGCCGGCGGTCACCGCCACCGCAAAGTACTGTCTGCATGCATCCAGCGCGTCCCGTCGCGTCTGCGTCGTCATGCTCTGCCTAGGGTCCGTGTTGCGTGCTGCATGGTCCTGTTCGGTGTCACAGACCACCGTAGGCACTGCCTGGGTTCGGGCAGCCATAACTCTTTGCTACTATTTTTCTAGATGATTCTGACCGCACGACTGCGTTCGCAGCGTCGGTATTATGGTATGGTCCAGTTTTCAGGCAAAACGGACAACGCCCGGGTTTTGGGCTGTCGGGCATCTGGCAGGGCTCACCGAGAAAACCCTGCCTGCCAGAAAAAAGGTCCACAGCTATTTTCTGATTGGCTGGTTAGTTGAGTAACAACTTCTACACTAGTGGGGGGGGCCTAGAACTTGGAGGGGTCTCCCATTGTTATTCTTCTTCATTCCTAATCAGTTACTATCAGTTTTCAGCTGCTTTCTGGCGCTAACTCTGGCGCGCACGTTTCTGAGTAACAAACCCAGAGCTTCCAGACTTAGACTCTAGAGCAGCAGACTGAGGGGGCAGCTGACTTAAGCAACGAGCGTGGAAGCCCGCACGCTGCATCAACAACGCTGCTGCCCCAACCTGCTGCATAGTTTTTCCATTTTGGTATCAGAGCTAGAGCGTAGCAGCAGCAGCAGAAGACTGGCGAACAGGTGCCAGACAACGCCGGCGGACCCCCATACGCGCCAGTGCAGGGGAAATGCTGCCGGATTTTTTCTGACAGCATTGACCCTCCTGGTGGCGGCGTCAGATTTTTTCCCACGGCCACTGGGCCAGGGGAAATGATGCCGAAATTTTTTCGGCAGCACTGACCCCCACGCGTGACGCGACGAGGTGAGCGGCAGGCGGCGTCTGACGTCTGTGGGCGACAACGCACGCGGCAACGTCACCCAGGTGCAGTGACTGGCACTACCAGCAGCAGCAGGCAGAAGCACCAGCTCGCAGCATCCCGCAGCAGCAGCAGCTCGCAGTAGCAGTAGCAGCAGCCCGCAACAGCAGCAGCTCGCAGCAGCAGCACCAGCAGGGCGCAGCAGCAGTAGCAGCCCGCAGCAGCAGCCCGCTACAGCAGCCCGCAGCAGCAGCAGGCAGCAGCCGTAGCACGCAGCAGCTGCAGCAGCATGCAGCAGCAGCAGCGGGCTGCAGCAGTTGCTGCAGCGAGCTGCAGCAGCCGCCAGCTGCAGCAACAGCAACAGCGAGCAGCAGCTGGCAGCTGCCAGCCGCGGCTGCTGCTGCCCGTTGCTCGCAGCGAGTGAGCAGCGAGCAGCAGCCCGTTGCTGCCAGCGAGCAGCAGCTCGCTGCTGCTAGGCGAGCAGCAGCCCACTGCTTGCAGCAGACAGCGGGCTACTGCCCGCTGTGACAAGAAAAAAAAACAACAAAAAAAAGGCAACAAAAAAAAGGCAACAAAAAAAAATCCCCCACCCCCGCAGCTCGCTACAGCAGCTTGCAGCTGCAGCAAGCAGCTGCTGCAGCACGCAGCAGCTGGAGCAGGGCTCAGCAGCAGCAGCGAGCTGCAGCGGCTCGCTGCTGCAGCAGCAGCAGCCACAGCAGCTGCTGCAGCTCGCAGCACCAGCAGCTGCAGCTGCAACTGCAGCAGCATCAGCAACAGCAGCAGCAGTTGCAGCACCCGCAGCAGCAGCAGCAGCAGCAAACAGTTGCAGCAGCAGCAGCAGCAACAACAACAGCAGTAGGAAGTGTAGCAGCAGCAGTAGCAGCAGCAGCAGCTGCAGCAGCATCAGCACCAACAGCAGCAGTGGCGGCCCCAACATTCACCGTTGCTGACGTCAGCACCCCTCTGCTGACGTCACTGCTGACATCATCAACAAAAAACGGGTGAGAAGAGGGGGAAAAGGGGAAAGGGGGAAGGCCAAAGGAGTGGGTAGGCTCCCCACTCCCCCAACCTACTGCTGACATCAGCAACACAAAGACAAAAACAAAAAACAAAAACAGACACCAAGTCATGGCTGGTAGTCCCGGCGAGGAGGGGTCCTCCTCTGATGGGAGGACCCCTATCCCTCCTTTCTTGCAGCGATTGCTGCAGCAGCAGCAGTACCCGCCGCCGCTGCAGCAACAGCAGCCGCCGCCGCCGCTGCAGCAGCAGCTGCCGCCGCCGCCGCAGCAAGAGCAACCGCCGCCGCCACGGCAACAGCAGCTGCCGCCGCCGCACCAGCAGCAGCAGCCGCCGCCATTGCAGCAGCAGCAGCCACCGCCTCTACAGCAGCAGCCGCCGCCGCTGCAGCAGCAGCTGCCGCCGCCGCCGCAGCAAGAGCAACCGCCGCCGCCACGGCAACAGCAGCTGCCGCCGCCGCACCAGCAGCAGCAGCCGCCGCCATTGCAGCAGCAGCAGCCACCGCCTCTACAGCAGCAGCCGCCGCCGCTGCAGCAGCAGTAGCCGCCGCCCATACAGCAGCATCCACCGCCGCTGCAGCAGCAGCAGCCGCCGCCCCTACAACAGCAGCAGCAATAGCAGCAGCAGCCCACTGGTAACGTTGGCGGCACCCCTGACCCACTTGCTGCTCTTCAGCAACAACTCGCCGCCTTGACACAGCAGCTTGCGGCGCTACAGCCAGTCGCCTCCCAAACCACCACCAGCGCGCTGCCGTCGTTCATCCCTCCAGGGCAAGCTAGCCCCGCTGTGTCCGCCGCCACGTACTACTTAGCACAGCAGCAGACTCAGCGCCAACGACAGACAGTGACCTCCGTCCTTGGCCCCACTCTGGGTGTCGGCCGTAGGCAGAAGGACTTTGAGACGCCGCCACCGCCGCTTCAGGCCGGCGAGCAGTTCCGGAGCTGGGAGCTCAGCTTCCGGATCTGGGCGCAGGGTGAGGGTCTGTGGGCCTACTACACCCTCCCTTACGACTCAATCTAGGCCGACCAGCTATGTGACGCTGGTCGCGCCGTCCGCGCCCTTGTACCAGTCGCCCCTCCAGCTTCCTGCCTTGCCCTGGAGCCCTTCCTCAGCGACTTCACCGCTGGCGCCATCCCAGACCCGACAGCCGCCTGGCACGTCCTCACCAGACCCCATCGCCTGTCCAGCGACGCTGAGATCAGCCATCTGCTCCGGGGGTTCAACTCCCTGCACATGGGGGAGGCCGAGACGGTCACTGCCTACTGGCAGCGGGCGGAGGACATCCTCCGTCGACTCGGCAAATCGGCTCCACCCCCTCTGTCCGCGCTCCTCACCATCAAGCGCGGCGACACCAGCGCATACGCGGACGTCTTCGTCCACTACCCTAAAGACGTACTCACCACTATGGAGGCCCAGGGCACTCTCATGCCCTGGGCATATGAGCTTTTCCTTCGCATTGAGGAAGCTCGCCAGGAGTCCCAACTCCATCGCGCGGAGGCCCTTGCATCCCCTGTCGTCGCCGCCCCTGCCGTTGCCTCCGTGGTCGTTGCCTCCCCTGTCGCAGCTACCCCATCGTCCTCAGGGAAGAAGAAGAAAAGCCGGAACAAGAAGGGCAAAGGTCCATCGCAACAGCAGCAGCGGCAGTCATCGACCGGTCCCAGCGGTAGTGGCTCGACCCGCCACAACTATGGCCAGCATGGGCAAGGGTGGTACACGTGCCCTCTCCCGACGGACGAGGCCCGCGTCATCGCCACCATGCGACGCCAGCGGGAGCGCCGCCTCGCCTCTGCCGCCGTCGCTGCTGCTTGTCCTACCACTCCGACCTCGTCCAGCACCCCTGCCACTCCGACAGCTCTGCCTGTCCCGCAGCCACCCGCGCCGCAGCAGTGCTACCCGCAGCAGTACTACCCTCAGCTGTCGGCACCTCTGCTTCCTTCGCCGGCTCAGTCACCCTACTACCCGGGCTCCGGCGCCGTCACTCCGCATTCTGTCTACACTCCTGGGCCGTCATCCCGAGAGCGTCAACTGGAGCATTTCATCGCGCTCCAGCTTGGCCTCCCTCGCCCTCCTCCCCAGGGAAATGCGAGTTGCGTCACCTCCTGCCCTCCGGCCCATCCCTGCATGACAGAGACTGAGCTGCGGTCGTGTCCCGTTTCCTCGTCTGTCTCGTCGTCTCCCGTGATCTCATCCACCCCACTCCTTGACGACATTGCATAGCTTGACGATTGGCAGTCTCGTTTCGCGCCTCCGTCCACCGTGTCCGCGTCCCTCGCTTGCTGCCATGTGACCGTGACTGATCTGGCAACCCCTGTCGAGGACCCTGCTGAGACCTAGATCATCGACTCCGGGGCCATGCATCACATGACGGCCTCTCGTGAGGCCTTCAGTATGCTCGGTCCCGTCGGCGATGTCTCCGGGGTCCTGACGGGCTCCGGACAGGTGTTGCCTGTCCGTGGGGTAGGCGTCATTCGTTTCTGTGGTCCGGCCAGTGACGTCTTTTTGACCGATGTTCTCTTTGTCCCTGGTCTCGAGCTCAGCCTCCTGTCCGTGACTGCCCTTGACCGCATGAGCATGGACGTTGTGCACTCACGTGGTGTCGGCACTGTGTCGTTGCGTCTGTCGGGTCTTGTCGTACTGCACGCCACCGCCTGTGGCAACTTGTGGCACGTTCCCCGCCTCTCTTCCTCCCTCCCGTCTCCTCCCCGTCGGCTGCGATCGGTCATGTGTTCGTTACCAGCACGCTTTCTCCTCAGCACACCCGCCTCTTGCACCGCCGCCTTTGCCAAGTCCACTCTGCCGCAGTAGAGAGCATGCTCCGCACCCAGCCGGCCAAGGGCCTTGATCTGGAGACCTTCCCTCTCCCATGCCCCACTGAGTGCATTGACTGCGCTCAGAGGAAGATGCACCGGTCCACGTACCCCCTATCTTCCTCATGGGCGTCCACCCCCCTTGACCTTGTCCACTCGGACGTCATGGGCCCTCTCCACACGAGTCCGTCGGTGAGCATGGCCGCTATGTCCTCACTCTGACGGACGACTACTCTCGCTACCGTTGGATTTTCTGCCTTCGGCAGAAGAGCGATGTCACCCGAACCATTCAGGACTGGCTTGTCCTCGCGGAGCGCGAGTGTGGCCACCCCCTTCGTCGCTTTCGCTCCGATCGCGGTGGCGAGTACCTGGGTGAGGCCACGACCTTTCTCGCCTCCCGCGGTATCCGCCATGAGACGTCCGCGCCCTACACACCCGCCCAGAACGGCGTCTCCGAGCGGTGGAACCGTACCATGGCCGACGCCGTCCGCACAATGCGGGTCGAGTCCGGCCTCTCCGATGGCTTCTATTTTGAGGCCATGGCTTACATGACCTGGGTCTGGAACCGGGTTCCCCACGGTCCCCTTCCCCGCCAGTCCACGCCCTATCAGCACTGGTGCGGTCGACGTGCTAACCTCCGCCCGGCTCGCGTCTGGGGCTGCGTAGCCGTTGTGTGGCTGCCCGCCCCACAGCAGGGTGGCAAGCTCGCCCCCTGCGGACGCCCCTGCACCTTTCTCGGCGTGTCTTGTCAGTCCAAGGCCTGGCGCTTCTGGGACCCATCCCGACACTGCATCGTCGAGTCCCGTGATGCCCTCTTTTTTTAGGACCTGTTTCCCCACGACCTCATTCGCTCCGGCTCGTCCGTGTCCCTCCCGTCGCATGGGGGAGTGGTGAGTCCGTCCTCCGTCCTGTCGCTTCCGGGTGACACATCACTCGGTCCCTCTGAGCCGGTAGCCCCGGTTGCGGCCGCTGGCCCCTCCGAGCCAGCTGCCCCAGTCGCGTCTACTGGACCCTCCGGGCCAGCAGCCCAAGTCGCGTCCGCTGGCCCCTCCGGGCCGGCAGCCCCAGTCGCGTCCGATGGCCACTCCGGGCCAGCAGCCCCAGTCGCGTCCGCTGGCCACTCTGAGCCAGCTGCCCCAGTGGCTTCTACTGGCCTCTCCAGGCCGGCAACCCCAGTCGCGTCCGCTGGCCCATCTGGGCCGGCAGCCCGTCGCTTCCGATGGCCCCTCCGGGCCGACGGCTCCAGTCGCGTCCGCTCGCCCCTCCGGGCCGGCAGCCCCAGTTGCGTCCGCTGGTCCCTCCGGACCGGTAGCCCCAGTCGCTTCTGATGGCCCCTCCGGGCCAACGGCTCCAGTCGCGTCCGCTGGCCCCTCCGGGCCAGCAACCCCAGTCGCATCCGCTCGCCCCTCTGGGCCAGCAACCCCAGTCGCATCCACTCGCCCCTCTGGGCCGGCAGCCCCAGCTGTGTCCGCTGGCCCCTCTGGCCCAGCAGCGCCTGTGGCGTCTACTGGCTCCTCCGGACCAGTAGCACCGTCCGCCTCCGTCGGCCCGTCGGACTCAGCACCATCTTCTGCCCGACCGCGCTACACACGTGGCCCAGGCGGCAGCCTCCGACCTTGGCCGAGAGTGAGCGCGCAGACCGTCGCTCCCCATCCCATGGCGCCTTGACCCCCTGTGGCTCCACGTGTCTCCTCCACTCCCACGGTCATGAGTGGGGACCCTGGCACAAAGGCTCTCGGCCTGACCACTTCTGCCATCATCGCAGACCTTCACCCGGGCTCTGCATTGGGGTACACCATGCTTCATCACGAGCATCGGCATTCTTTTGTGGCTGCACTCGCACACATCCCACCTGGGGCTCGTGATGCACACGCCCTCTCAGTCCGGTCCACAGCGCGCCCAGAGGACCCTTCCACCCTACGCGAGGCTCGAGCCTCCCCTGAGGCCGCACATTGGGATGATGCCTGTGCCGAGGAGCTCGCCGCTATCCAACAGCACCACGTGTATGACCTCGTCGACCTCCCTCCAGGTCGGAAGGCCATTGGTGCCAAGTGGGTCTTTCGGCGTAAGTGGAAGCCTGACGGATCCTTGGACAAGTACAAGGCCCGTCTCACAGCAAAGGGGTTTGCTCAGCTCCCTGGGGTCGATTACGACCAGATCTTCGCCCCAGTTGGCCGGTTCTCCACTAGCCGGGCATTGTTCAGCCTGGTTGCCCAGCACGGGTGGGAGCTGCATCAGATGGACGTGAGCAACGCATTCCTCCATGGCTCACTGGAGGGTGAGGAGCTCTACATGACGCAGCCCCCGGGCTTCGACGACTGCACTGGGAGAGTTTGGCGGCTGCGGAAGGCCCTCTATGGCCTGAAGCAGTCGCCTCAGTGCTGGAACCAGGAGATCAGCAGTACGCTTCTCCGTGGCGGCCTCCAGCGCAGCACCGCTGACCCCGCACTGTACGTCAGCCCGTGAGGTCAGACCTTCGTCGCGGTTCTGGTCTACGTCGACGATCTCCTCATTGCGTCTCCAGACGCGACAGCCATCCAGCACGTCAAGGACCTACTGCACGCCGCCTGCTAGATGAAGGATCTCGGGTCTGCCCGAGTCTTCCTGGGCATGGAGCTCGAGCATGATCGCTCTCAGGGTATCCTACACGTCCACCAGGCTGCCTATGTGCAGACCCTATCCACTCGCTTCACCGAGGAATTGCCCCTCGTGCCTAGCGCATCCTCACCCATGTCACCCAATGGCCAGGTGTAGTTGAAGAGTCATGACCCAGCTGTTGTGGGGGAGCCAGTTGATGTGACCACGTATCTGCGGGTCATCGGGTCACTGATGTTCCTGGCGACGACGACGCGTCCAGACATCGCGTTCGCCGTTAACCTCCTGGCCCAGTTCTCTCAGGAGCCGCGTCACCTCCACTTTGAGGCCGCGATCCGAGTACTGCGCTATGTCGTCTCGACCCCTCGGCGAGGCCTCATGTTCTGCCGTCAGCCGTCCGTCGTCGTAGTGGGTTCCACCGACAGTGACTGGGCCGGCAGTCCAGATGGTAAGAGTCGCACTTGTTGGAACTTTCTGGTCGGGGGCACAGCTGTGTTCTGGCACAGTGGCAACCAGGGGTGCATTGCACGCAGCACTGCTGAGGCTGAGTACGTGGCCCTTGGCTCAGGCGCGTGTGAGAGTGTGTGGTTGCATCGTCTGCTGTCCGAGTTTCGTCAGTCTGTCGAATCCATCACCTTGCATTGTGACAATGAGAGTGTCATGGCCATCGCCGACAATGACGGTGTGCATCACACACGCACAAAGCACATCAATGTTGAGTATCACTATGTGCGTTCGTTGTTGCATGACAGCAGCATCAGCATCGTATGGGTTGAGACAGCACGACAACTGGCTGACTTCGTGACCAAGGCACTGAAGAGGGACTCGTTCAAGAAGGATGTGAGTTCAGTCAGCGTGCGTCCGTGAGACGTCCTCTTTGTCTCTGCCTGCGTCTCTGTGTACCTTGGGGGAGTCTGGATGTTGATCGTCTCTCTGCCCGCCCATGTACACTACGCTTGTGAGTCATGGGGGAGTGTTGGTTTTTGCGCATCCCTCATTGTGCTCTGTTGTGTCCTCCCGGCTTGTGTACATCGGCGTGCAGATGACTGACGGCGAGACTCGACGCTGACGGAGCGTCATCCGGTGGAGCCGACGCACGCGGAGGTCTACTCGCAGTTCGCTGGAGCCTCCTCTCTCCGGCGACGTGCTCAGCTCTATCGGCAGGCCTCCTCGGCAGTCGTGCCGCCGGCGGTCACCGCCACCGCAAAGTACTGTGTGCATGCGTCCAGCGCGTCTCGTCGCGTCTGCGTCGTCATGCTCTGCCTAGGGTCCGTGTTGCGTGCTGCATGGTCCTGTTCGGTGTCAGACCACCGTAGGCACTGCCTGGGTTCGGGCAGCCATAACTCTTTGCTACTATTTTTCTAGATGATTCTGAACGCACGACTGCGTTCGCAGCGTCGGTATTATGGTATGGTCTAGTTTTCAGGCAAAACGGACGACGCCTGGATTTTGGGCTGTCGGGCATCTGGCAGGGCTCACCGAGAAAACCTTGCCTGCCAGAAAATAGGTCCACAGCTATTTTCTGACTGGCTGGTTCTACACTAGTGGGGGGGGCCTAGAACTTGGAGGGATCTCCCATTGTTATTCTTCTTCATTCCTAATCAGTTACTATCAGTTTTCAGCTGCTTTCTGGCGCTAACTCTGGCGCGCGCGTTTCTGAGTAACAAACCCAGAGCTTCCAGACTTAGACTCTAGAGCAGCAGACTGAGGGGGCAGCTAACTTAAGCAACGAGCGTGGAAGCCCGCACGCTGCATCAACAACACTGTTGCCCCAACCTGCTGCATAGTTTTTCCGTTTAAATTGACGCAGTCGAGCCCAGCCCAGCCCTGATGCCTGGGATGTTGCTGTTGCGTGTTGTGTGTCTGGAGGAAAAGGCTGTGTCTTGCTATTGCTCTGATACCATGAGGGAATGGAGAAATGCCCAAAGGAATGTTCAATGTGAGAGGTTACGTTGCACAGAGCACAATGGAATGAACGGTGCTTCTAAAGGTGGAGAGCCGGTGAAGAGACACTTGAAAAACATAGAAGTTAAGAAAGGAAACAACAGACAAGTGTACACGTCTAGTCTCACTCATTTGCGTACAACTAGGCATGCAAGTCCAACCAATAGGTCAAAATTTTGCTTACCTAGCTGCAATCTTCAAAATAACAGAACGAGGGAACCCGACAGGCGTACGGGCTCCTCGGTTGTCCGAATGACAAAGTGAAAGAAGCGTAATGTGTAGAAACATAAACTTCATGCAAGTAGATCATGAATGCGCAAGGATAGTGCCACTGAGAAAATGGACCTTGGGAGGTGGTCACCGAGAAAACCCTAGAGAGCATGTGAAGGCAGGTACCACTGGTGTTGAGGCTGTCAAAGTAGCCGTTGAGTGTCCAGGCATATCGTGGAGCCGTGACGACAAGTCCAGAGGTCACCATGACTCACACACGAAGAGATCCCTCTCCATCATAAGAGGCAAATTGGAGAGTGAAATTTCCCGAAACCCACTTAAATTATGGATCCATCCGTGCAAAACACTATTTCTTGCCACTAGACCTCTAGGTTAGAGATGTTCAGACTAAAATCATTTTTCGCTCCATTCCAGTTGCTCACCACACATCCAAAACAATATGTAACTTCTCCACGGACTTTGATTTAAAGATATGGCTTTTATCCACCCTACTATTTAGAACAAACTGGAAACGCTCTTGAGCAAAGCTAACATCCCTTGAGGATGATTTTTCCTCGGCCTGAATTTCCGATTATTTCCTTCATAATAAGGAATTAAGAATAGTTTTTTATCTTTCAATATAAGATTTGGTGGAAGCACCTTACCTTCCACTGTAATTTGTGACGTGGGGGCTCGGGTTCAATTCCCGGGCTGCTTGTTGCTGAGGTCGCCCCCCCCCCCCCCCCCC
>SZWC01007620.1:45105-62187 GCA_023375785.1 Penium margaritaceum | reverse complement strand
AGAGAGAGAGAGAGAGTTGGTGCAGCAAGCTCACATTAGCCGGGCAGCAGTCGCAACAGAGGAGTCATGCGTGTCATCGAGGTCAACTTCCAGGCCAGAGTAGGAGCCAGACGTTCTACAGTAGCAAATTATATCATGAGCAGCACAGGCCCCGAGTCCCTGGGCGGTGCCGTTTGCGGCTCCGACCGGTGGCAGCCCCGTGGTAGCGGGGGAGCCCCGTACGACCCGGGATGCCTCTTACGGACTTCCGAGGGAGTTGGTGCAGCAGGCTCACACGAGCACGGCAGCGGTTGCAGTTCAGGAGCAGAATGGATTGGTTGGTCTTTCAGACGTGGAGGCATTCTTGAGTTATTGAGGGAGATCACTCAGATATTTATTGTAGCAGACACAATAGGCTTGACCTTGTCATCGGCGCTACCCAAGGACCTGCTTCAGCATCAGGGGTCGTCCATGTTCCCAAAGTCTCTGGGTTCTCATAAACATGGAGGATTAGCATCACACATGGCACACTCAGGTGATGATCCCCACTCCATCATCGAGCAGGTGACAGCGACCAATCTTCCTGGCAAGACAATGTGTGAGTACAAGCTGTGCTTGCTCGTTGCCTTGACTGGCATTGGATCCATTGTCAAGTCGGAATCATACACAACTCTATTCACTACGTCGGCAGCCGAGGGCAATGCAACAGATCAGACAATGCGAATGGAGTCACCTTGTCAGGAGCAACTAAGTTTTATCCTCACATGTTCATCTGTTGGTGAACCTGCTGATCACATCGACGATGAGAGTGGCAGTACCTTTACGGATGACATTTCCACATGCTCCGCGGTCTCTGACGGCTCTACCTCCTCCTTCCCTCTCAACACGCGACCGCTTTTCCCTCCTCGTCTGACAGACACGAGCTGCGGTCGGATGCGACACCTTCATTTGCATCCAATCTTCTAGTATCTCAGCACGTCGATTGTTTGGTTGACCCCCAGGAGGATGCAGCAACACCAACTCCATCATCTTCAACAGTAGAAACGTAGATGGATTTGTACTTGCGACTTCTCCATTTTACGTGTGTAGCATCTAGTGAGGCAGAGTTGGTCCTATGTGAGGCAGACATGGACCACCTCCGCATGTCCAAGGTAGCTTACGCTGACTTATAAGAGCATACAAAGATGTTGCAGCGGGAGATGATGCTAGCACGGGAGTGACTGTAGCGCAGAGGAGTACCACTACCATTGGCATGAGCTGTCAACTATCAGGATCTCATACACCCATCCTAGGGGAGGATCTTGTACCAGCTCCCAGTATGATACTCGATGGAGGCAATACCACGAGAGAGGTGTGCATGTCTTCAGATTCTGCCATCCTCGTTCCTGACGTCTCCATCATAGCTCCTCTTTCTACAGTTGTTTCCATCGCGGATCTTCCTCCACTTGCCTCAACTGCTCCATCTTCATCTTCGTCCACCTGTGCGGGTCTTGTTGAGTGTGCCAGTCCTCCTCCCCTTGTGGTGGTGCAGCCTTGTGCTTCAGGGTTCTCCATTCCGCCTCAGAGGCTAGCTCCGCTACTTCATCCACGGCTGCGTATTGATCACCCACTCCCTACCATCCAGCATACCCTGATGCGCCACTGTATAGCAGAGAGAAGAGAGACTGAGGGTTGGGACTTGTGGTGGTCTCACAAGCATTAGCATGCTCCGTGAGGTGTAGAGACGGTGACTGTGGCAGTAGCCGGAGCTCCATCCTTCAGATGACGGCAAACTCGTGCATGACAGGGGGAGTGACGACACATTACATTCCTAGGATCATAGAGAGAGGAGTTCTCAATGTCAATGCTTGTCGGAGTGAGCAACTGTTTTTGGCATCAGTTTTGGCCAGTACGACATCAAAACCTCGATTCCGTATGTCGGCGTCAGATTCCTCTGCCCAGGGGGAGTGTTGTGTGGACTTTGACCTGTTGCAGCGTTACGAGAGATGCATGACGAGGGATCTTTGCTCTGCCTCAAGTGTGCTATAGCAGCTGGCGTGGGACTCGTCACGTGCCTGTGCATACCATATCCATGCGATTTCATGTGGATCATAGCACTCTGATGGTGGAGACACGGAAACTTCATGGGTTATAACAGTGCCATGAGAAGACCTTGACCTGCGCATGATGTGCTTTGTGCTAGCGTGTGTGCATGTGTGAGACTCCTTATATGGTCAAAACCTGGACACTTGGTGGATTGTACCAGTTTCACGAGGATACCTTGTGCCCTTCATTGTGCTCCCGAGGGCAGCGGGCTTGCCCTCTGTGCTTAGTGGAAGAGTCAGTGTATGTGTGTGGTTGATTGCTGCTCGCCGTGTTTTTGCATGAGCCATCATTCCATGTCTTGCCTCACTTGTTACGTTGACGGCTATGTCAACCAGGGGGGGTGTTGGTTTATGTGGCTTCCACCCGTCACGAGCAACGGAGTTGGATTACCCATATAACCCATGTTGGTGGTACAGGATAGAGGAGAGCGTGATGACACAACGGGCCTCCGGAGCAACCTGAGGCTTCTCCAGTACCGACGACAGTGCTGGCGAAACGCGGCCGATGCGTTCCGGTAGCCTGGTTGGTTTGTCGAGAGCTAGGAGACTTTTCTCGGTGGTTGAGACCCGGGCACTTGGTGGTCTGTGCTAGTGCCCCGGATGACCCCACAATGGTGAGACACTTATTGATAATGGCAGATTGTGCATTCCCTCTAAGGTCAAGACCCGGGTATGCGGTGATTTGTATCGGCACCTCGGGAGACCCAGCACTGATTGGCTGGGCCCTTGTTGACTTTTTTCAGACGTGTATAGCTTGAATGTGGCTGAGACCCAGACGTCTGGTGACATGTCCCGACAAGGCCTAAACTTGCCTAGCCTGGCTGGCGGGTAATGCCAGTGTGTCACCGTAGAGTCTGGATGTGTATGCGGAGTATTGCATATTTTCTTGTCGGTCGATACCTGGGCACATTGTTAACTATTCCAGTGCCTCAGGAGACCTCCGTTGTGTGGTTTCATGTTATGTGACACGTGTATTCCACGTGCGTGCCTTTTGGCACGACGGGGATGACGGGGCCTGGTGGGCTAGCCACCAGTCCCGAGTACATAAGCTCTTAATAGGGCTCATTATACTCTCTCCGTGTTCTTAATGCGTTTCAGACTTAGCCAAATTTTCACAGCTTTTGTATGCCACTCATACCCAGAGCTCATGTCAGTTCGTGCATGGGCATGTATGTCCTAGATCTTTCCAGTTCGAGCGATGTGTGCAACACTAAGTCGTGAGTGGTCAATTCAAGAATATCAAGGCGCGGAATTATAAAAATCTAGCACTGATGAGAAGTCGACCGAACGGTATCAAAACATCGATAGGGTTCACGATACTTCTGTCAACCCTTCGAGGAAGTGATCTAGTGCATTGAATCCTTTGGAAATGGAACATAAAAAACCAGGACAGGAAGCCAAAATGTTGGTTTTTGTGTCACACACATATTGTGACCTTTGGCTTCGTTGTACACACCACGCTGATGAAGGTGAATGAACTTGGAGATTCACTACCATTGGTTCCACCACTGAGGGGAAGACACAACGATGCTGCTTGGAGGCACATGGATGTGTGCCAGGCGGCGACCGCAAGTCACATGGAAAGAGGGATGAGTTCCGTGCTACTTGTGTACCTTCCACAAAATTGCAATGGTTCATTTGCTTTCTTGTGAAAATTTGATGGAACTCTAGGGTTCCTAGTTTTTTCTCTATAGGTATATAGCCGTGTCGCTCCTTCCTGACTGTATGCTGCTGGATTTCCATTCGGCAGTAAACTTTGGAGGTTTCTCACAAAATTCCTAGTGTAGTTTGGGTCCCTGAGCGACAAGGGTTTTGAGCGATATTGAGCTCGCTACTCACTCGCTCATCACCCCACATCTTGCATCCAACACCTCTACCATGTGGCTTGTCATTTTGTGCGTGTCACATCGTGTCAAATCTTGACTCCATATTGTCCTACCTCTAGCATGGCACTCTAAGCCAGTCTTCCTACTATTCCCTGAAGGAATGCAGTAATCCTCTTAGCTGTTGTCTGTGTCAGGGAGGACACAATGTGTGTTACAACAGGATAGAAGGCATTAAGTTAGGCTGAGAGATGGCAAAACTATGCTGGAAAAGATAAGAGTTAGTTAACAATGAGTGAGAGTGAGGGATATCCCGTCCACCGTCAGTTAGGCCAGCGTACGTGCAAGCAGCGTAGCGGCTAACCTATGGCAAGTTGAGGAAAAGATCTATGAGCTACCAAACAGGAACCAGACAGACCCTGGTAAAGGTATGGGGCACTAGGGTGGCTGAATGATGAATCGAAAGAAGCAGCGGGAGCATAAAAACAAGCCCTACAAAGCTAATTGACTAAGAGCAGAAGCGACGGTGCTAAAAATTGGCCCTCGTAAACGAGCCACAGATAAAAATCATGTGTACACATAGGGATGTGCAAGATGAGGGAGAGACCACAAAGGTAGCCGGCAACCACTGTAGCCCACCTACACGTGGTTGGCGTCAAGTCCAGAGGCCATCAAGACTGACATAACAACACCCTCCCAGGACCCGTAGACGTTAGGCGCCATAAGCGCACAAGGGGCCATGACAGGCGACAACGAGCCACAACCAAGAGCAAAGAGCTACAACAGCGCAAGAATGGATAACATGGGATAGAACTGGGTTGACAAAGCAAGATGAGATGAAGACACATCAACCATGATTGGAACGGAGAGACTGGCAACCAACAGCATGCACAGCCACCTTGACCTTCCCACTAAAAAGTGCCTTGGTGAGAAAGTCAGTACGCTGCTGACAAGTGTCATCTGCAATAAGGCGCACACCACCACACGCAATGCATTCATGGACACATTGATGTTCGATGTTGACTTGTTTTGCGTGAGTGTGATGCATACCATTGTGCTCAGCAATGCGGCGAGTGCTTTCATTTTCACAGCGAAAATTAATGCCACAAATGGACTGGCGTAACTGCTCCATGAGATGACAGCCAAATCCTTTCACATATACCTGTACCCCGAGTGACATACTCAGCCTCAGTCGAGCTGCGTGCCACACAACCTTGTTTTTTGCTCTTCCAGAAAACCGAGGTATTGTCGATGAGGAAGATATATCCGGACCAGCTGCGTACGTCACAATCCTAGGCTCAATTAGCTGTCTCTGTGTTTGTCAACAACAATAGTGGATTGTGTGCAAAAACACAAGCCGAGATGGGGTGTGGACACGACGAAATGGATGACATGTAACGCTACCTCAAGATAGAGGCAATGCGGGCACTGGGAGAACTGGGACAAGAAGTTGACTGTAAATGCATCGTCAGCACGAGTGATAGTGCCAAGAAACATCAGAGACCTGATGACCTGGAGCTAGGTCGTAACGCGTTCCAACTCCTCCAACCACACAGGATCAGCGGTCTTCAGAAGTCGCTGCCCAGCAGGCAACATGGGTATAGATGCACGAGGAACATGAGCAAGGAGGTCCGCAAACCGCTCCCATTGAGTATGGACATTCTTAGCCTGATGTACGGTGAGCATGCACTGTTAACGGTAATGCTCAATCTCCATGTCCAAGAAGACACGAGCAGGGTTCATCTTGTACGTAGACTAGAGGAGGTCCTTCATAGCCTGGATAGCTTGTGGGTCCGGCGAGACGGTGAGGAGATCGTCCATATTAACGAGGACGGCAATGAACAGTATCGCAGAGTCACTAATAAAGAGAGCAGGATCAACTTGACAGCGACGGTAGCCACCGTGTTTGAGCTTGACAGAAATCTCCAGGTTCCCGTAGCGCAGAGACGACTTTAACCTGTACAACAACTTGAAAAGGTGCCATACGCGACGAATACCATTGTCAAAGCCAGGCAGCTATCTCCTCATTGAGGCATCTGTGCAAAAATGCTTTGTTGACGTCCATTTGGTGTAGTTCCCAGTCATGCTGGACGACTTGGCTCAACAGTGCCTTGGTGGTGGTATACTTCCCCACAGGGTCAAACGTGGCATCGTAGTCCACGTCAGGTACTTGAGAAAAGCCCTTGGCACTGAGACGAGCCCGGTAGTGCTCCACCATATCATTGGGTATACGCTTGCACCTGAACAAACATCGTGTGGCAATGGGTTTTCACCTATGATCGCATCAAGCTCCTCACGCATAGTGCCCCTAAAGAGACGAATTTGGGGCAGAACGGTCTTGGCAGAGAGTGTCCGGATCAGGCGGGAGACTCGCATCGCCACAAGAAATGAGTGCGATGGTGACAACGGTGTGAGGTACAGCAGGACTAGACCCAGCGGTGACGATAACACAGAAGAACTCGGCCACGATCAGGGAATAGCTGATATCCGGGTTGGGCTGGACGACAACCGCTGCCAGACTAAGCGCATCCAAGCCAATGGCGGGAGCAGGCAGGTCAGTGGAAGGGACCACGGCTGGGCTAGACGGGTGAGCGGACGCAGACCGACTGGCAGAGGGGACATAGTGAGAGGAGGACTACAAGGGATGTAGGCGATCACCTGGAGCAAGACTATATGGGGCAGGGACGAATGAGAGTGGAGGAGCGATGGGATCCACTGCGGAAGGAACCAACAAGGAATTAGAGTGAAGGGGAGAGGCGCCAAATGATGTAGGCGACGATGCAAGGGAGGACTTAGGAGAAAATGTTGGCGATGAAGAGGAGATAACACCAGGTGATGTCACGGGCAGTAACACAGGTACAGATGAGGAGGAAGAGGTGGATGCGGACACATGCAGGGAGGCAGGCAACAATGTAGGTGTTGACGATGCAAGCAACGATGTAGGGAGCACCACAGATGTGGATACCGCGACGGACGCTGGCGAAGGCACAGGTTTAGATGGGAGGCACATGGGAGTGTGGAGAGCAGCCAAAGGGCCATCTGGCCCAAGAGGTGCCGGCAACTCGCAAGACTGAGGCAAGAGAGGGGACACGATGGAAATATCGTGACTGGACTTGCTCTCAAAGAAAAGAGACTCACGTGACTCAATGACACGACGACTCTCAATATCTCAAAAATTCCATGCCTTGAACTGTGGCAAGACACTGATGAATGAGCACCGATGCCCACGCAGGGAGAGCTTCCAATCGCGCTGGCCCTCAAGGAGCCAAACACCGGCAATGCACTCCTAAACCCGAGCAAGACGCAAACCAGCGCGATATTGGTACCATTGTTCGTCCAGAGTGACATGGTGTGGAAGAATCCCATGAGGAACGAAGTTCCACACCCAAGACATGTACTTCATGACCTCACAAGCGGAGGCTTCAGACAGGGCAGACTCAACCAGCATGGTACAACCACATCCGCAAGTGTGCAATTCCTGTGCTAAAAAATGCCATTTGGCTGAGGGGTGTAGTGTTAGGGGACCCGCCGGTCGATGTGGTGTTTTCATCACCCTGATGGAATCAAAAACCTTGTTTGAGGCTTTGATTATGTTTGCTGTGAAAAACCGTGCAGGTTTGATCCAAGAACCGGGTCATTCATGTCAGGGACGAGAAAGATACGGCCGTGCAAATGTGGGAGGTGGAGCTTCAGAAAACAGGAGACGTACCGGTTCGACTCCGAGCACGGAGGAGCGAATTTCTCATCTACTGCAACCAAAGCTCCCCTGGATGGACACTTAGCCAGTGATGCAAGGTTCATTGGGATCCATGGGCACTTTGGGATGGCGGCTGGAGTTGCATTCACAGGCAAGGGCGCTCCGGGCGGCCGTGACCCCCGCTGGCGGTGCTGCCAGTGGCAGTCACGCGTGGAGCACTCAAACGGCCATAACTTAGCCATTTCTCCACCGATTGAGGCGTTCTTTGGTGCATTGGAAATCTTGCAACGCATACCACATGATGTATGTGTTATTTTTATGATCTTATCTCAAAAGAGGGCTTCAGAGTGCCGAGGGGCTCTCGGCTGGCTCATGGGGGCTGGTACATAAGGAAGCTTAGGGATTATTCTAGTTTGGCATGCCAAACTTACCCTGAGACTCTATACATTGCCTTGTGGTGATCTTTCAAGTTTAAGGAGTCATTCCTTGTCCAAATCTATTCGTTCTCCATGCAGTGCCTTACAAACGTCCATTTGATCCTACAAGTCTTCCGCAACGTACCTTGGTTCAAACGCCTTCATGTGAGTCACACTACGGGAACCTCGGCCACCAGCAGCAGTCTTGCTGCTAGGAGAGGGTCACCTGACATCTCAAGGTTTGGCCGAACACACCAAGGGGTCCAGGGTTGGAAGGTTTATCCCAAGGGCTCGGCGTATGACCGTCAAGCCGGGTGCCCCTCGGTTCACATTTGGTATGAGAACCCGTGAACGTTCACTAGGTTTTTGTGCGAACCCAAGGGAGGCAGCAGATCTGCCACAACTGTGTCTGGCCAGAATTGTTTTCTCACAACCAAAATCATGGCAGCAGCGGCATACAACCAGGCCTATCTCATGGAGGAGATCTGGCATGCTCTTGATCACGCTGCCAAGCTGTACCCTTGGGATAAACCTCCCAACCCTCGACCCCTTGGTGTGTACGACCAACCCTTGGCATGTCGCGTGACCCTCTCCTAACAGCAAGACTACTGCTAGTGGCCGAGGTTCCCGTTGTGGGACTCTCCTGGTGGCGTTTATACCAAGGTATGCTGCAAAAGACTTGTAGGATCGAATGGACGTGTGCAAGGCGATGCTTGGAAAAAAGGAGAGTTGGGCAAGGAATGAATCTTTAGACTTGATAGATCAGTACAAGGCAATGTATAGAGTCTCTGGATAAGACAGACATGCCTAGAACAATCCCTAGGATTCCTTATGTACCAGCCCCTATGAGCCAGCCGAGAGCCCCGCAGCGCTCCGAAGCCCTCTCTTGAGGTACAACCACGCAGATAATACACGAGGCGCAGCTCCAGAAAACAAGAGACGTACCGGTTTGACCCCGAGCATGAAGGAGCAAATTTCTCGCCCAGTATACCCAAAGTGCCCCTAGATGGACGCTAAGCCAATGAGGCAAGGTTCATTAGGGTCCATGGGCACTTTGGGATGACGGTTGGAGCCGCATTCGCAGGCAAGGGCGCTTCGGGTGGCCGTGATCTACGCAGGCGATTCTGCCAGTGGCAGTCACACGTGGTCACTCGAACGGCCATAACATATCCGTTTCTCCACGGATTGAGGCGTTCTTTGGTACATTGGAAAGCTCAAGACGTGTAATACATCATGCCTTTGCACGACCGTATCTTTCTTGTCCATGCACCGAATGAACCAGTTCTTGGACCAAACATGCACGGTTTTTCACATAGAATACAATCATAGCCTCAAACAAGATGTTTGATTCCATCAGGGTGATAAAACCACCACCACCTCGACCGGCGGGTCCCCTAACATCCCCCCCTCCTCACATGTAGGGTGCGGATGACTCAAACTGGACACCGAACGATATAATAAAACGAAGGTTGTATCCAATGAACTCATCGTCATGATCTGAACAAAATGCTTGTAGCTTGCACTAATGGGCACGCTCTGCCCAGACAAGCAAGGACTCTTATTTGTTTTTTGTTTGTCTTCTCCTCTTCAGGAGGCTGGGTTGATTTTGTTGGATGGGATGGAGAGTGTCCACCTGAAAAACCACCAATTTCCATCCATTTTAATGTTCCCTCATCCTTCATTTAGCAAACAATTAGGACAGTGCCTTCCCCAAGACCAAGGACTCTCACGGCCTGAGAACATACAAGAAAAAAGGAAGGCAACACCTTGAGAATTTTAAGAGGTCTCTCCATGGCCTCGGATCACAAGGGAGACGCCTCCAAGGAGGCGCAAGACGCATCAAGAGGACTTAAAAGGAGGCAAAAAATGATTATAATGCAAAAGAGAAGACAAGAAGGGTGAGGGAGGAGCGTGTGAGGATGAAAATTATATGTTAGAGTTGTTATCTCCCCCCTCCTCAACTTCTAAGCGATACTGAATTTCTTGTAATCCCTTCACCTTTTGTCTTTGCTTGTGATACTAGGTTTCATAGCTTGCCTAGTGCCTTGAGTCAGTTTAGAAACCTAGGTTGAATCCAAGTCTTTGTGCTGAAGGTGGCGGAGTAGAAATTTGTGTTTTTCTACCACTTGATTGTGCCGATCGTGGCGGCTTAGAAAATTAGAAAATAAATTCTATAATTACCTCACCGATTGTGAGGGCAAGGACACTTCAGGAGGCCACAACTACCCGAGGTTGTGGCATAACCCTAAAAAAAATCTCCACGTGCTAGTTGCACAAATGATAGAACGGCAAGTGCAGGACCATCCAAGACCAGCAAGGGCAATGTGGTAACGGCCTCATCGAATGCTCTCGACGGAAACCAAATCTTGGTAGCTGTACAGAAGCCAAAAAAGTTCTCAATGAGCAAGTCAAGACGCACGTGTGCAACTTTGACATGATAGGAGACGCGCTTGAGGAGGACCACCTGAGCGTGGACCCCGACAAAGAGCACGACCTTGACGATGACAAATGCGATGAAGATCTTGATCATCGTCGTGTAGTGAACTCGAGTCGCACGAGAGGGATAAGGTGTTTGCCAAATCGTAAGATTTTGATGAGAGCAATGATGCTACCGATAGTAGCCAAGACACCGAAAGTAGTCACGTAGGAAGCTTTGGCAAACATGGGCCGGACGACGGCGTAGTGAAGGCAATTCATGACGATCATTGGAAGCTTGCTAATTGGCCGCTAAGGAGATAGGATGACTCAGGATCACCATTGACGGTGGAGGTATAATACCACCTAGAGGAGTGGGTACGGACCCCCCTTCTTACGATGTGGCTGCGATGGGGAAGACCCATATCCACTCAAGCGTCATCACTATATACAGCTTCCTCTAGAAGCTTGGATGCCTTGGAGGCATTTAAGAAAACTGTACCCTCATTTAGTGGACAGAGGTATGCGAACAACGCAAGACACTTGAGGCTACCACCAACGCTCTAAGGACATCAGAGTTGAAGTTTGCATTTGCCAACCTAGTGGCCCGCGTTTGGCAAAGAATCACAAATCTCATTCGTGATTAGTAGCTACAACACCCAGCTGCTCATGATGTAATCCGCCAATGCGGCGATCTCGACAAGGTATTATAGAGGGCGTCCCAGGTGCAAATGCAGCAACGATTGCAGCGTGCCCCAGGTCTTGATGCCACCACTAGTGGTAGCAAGGAATTGCCTACATCCACGACACTAGGGTTGGTCATAAAAACGTCATTCCTTCATAGTGTAGAGATATTTTAGAAGGGTGTGAAGCTGTCCGACTGACTAAACCGCATGGAGCACATTCTGTGTGTCCATAACTCTCCACTAGATCAGTGGGATGGCCTTGGTACGATGCAACTTGAGAACAAGCTCTTCATGTACGTGGTGGAGGAGTGGGATGCGTAACAGCCACACCTTTAGTGGTCGCTCATGCCATGGGATGTTTTCTAAGCCATCATGCGCAAGAAGTGCACCCAACGTGAGGAGGCACAACGTGCCTTCCATCAAAGACTTCAGGCTGCTGGATAGCTCACACCGAAAGCCAAAACCCGGAAGCTTCATTGAGGGCGAGGGGATCTAGACCTTCAAGTACCCAGAGTGCTTGGTATGGCGTCTTTGCATGATGGTCTTTTCATAAAGAAGTTGGGGACAAGACCACCACAACGGTAACGGGCTAGGCTTGGACAAATGGAGAGCGTTGCATGATTACATAAGTGATATGTATTCGACGAACCTGAAGTACTGCTAAGATGCATGACCATGGCCCTATAGATGCTTGATGCTGACCCAATGGCCTCCGGGGCTCAATTGTATAATGATCACCCTTTGTACCTACATAACATATACCACAACATGTTGGAGACATGCTGGGACACTGCTGTATTTCTCTACGCTGAAGAATTTTCATGGTGGACTGGCTACGGGTCCGAATTACATTGTTTTGTATTGTGTATCCACCAATTAGTGCTAGACTAATGCATAGTGAAATTGTTATATCAAACTCAATATTTTATATGTGTAGGATCATACGGTTCTATGTTTGAATATGCGTGCACTGAGTTATGACCAAAATAGTGGTTTCGGGCCAATTTCTTGCAAACTAGCCTGCTGTGGCATACAGCCCGACTAGCGCCCACATCAGCTATTTATCATGTGTACTTGTAAGTAACCATCCCTCGTTACATATTGATGCTGATGAAGCCTGTTAGTAAGTGGGTATCTCTCCAAGACAAACCCTTGTTGTTCTTGCATCTGCCTTGTATACTAAGTTATCTGCTGACTATATAGCATTGACACCTCAATGGCAGTAGTGATAGAAAGATTTCATGTAACTTCTCACTAGGATGAGGCCTTTTGAGGCCTTTGTCTACTTACGGATTGTTGCAGCATAGGATGGCGGATTTACTCCTTGCTCCTCCTTTACTAGTGCAAAGGCTAGCGGAAAGGGGAGGCCTCTCCCCGGACCTATTTGGCGGCCAACGGGTTGGGTAGACTGCAGTCGACCAGGCATTTGGCTACCAACCAGCCGGCTGCTGATCAAGTTTCGGTCTCTCCATTGGCAGGAAGGAGGTCAAAAGGCCTCAAGGCTTGATGCCTATGGCCTCAAGCCCTCTAATTTGCCCCTCCCTCCTTGCCAAGGCAAGGGAGTGAAGACGAAGGAAAGGAGAAAGCAACCGATAAAGTGAGTGAGAGAAGGTAGGGAGAGAGAGAGGGGGAGAAGAGATGATATATGGTTAATCAAGGATATTTTATACACTCAATCATCCATGTTTTTAGGTATAGGTTTTCAGGTAATTATATTACAATACGTTCCAAGAAATTTCTTGTGTCCTAGTCCTTGTTTTCCCACTTTCATGTTAGTGTGCCCATTAATTCTTGTTACGTTTCTTTAAGGAAAACCTTCATGCAAGTTGTGATATCCATTCTGCAAATTTTGACAAAAACAAAGTGTAGTAGCTGTAGGACAACACTCGCTACACTGGTAGCCATAGCTGGTTTGACATGTGCAGCCTACAATCCGTGATTTCCATTGGCTATCTTGTCAATAAAACATTGTTGGTGGCACCACTAAGTAGCGATAGCAAGAAAACTTCTTAAGAAATTCATCCTTCTAAGGACCGTAAAATGCGTTGGAAAGCCATTGCCAGGCTCGATTTTTTCTACCTGGTTCCAACAACTCCTATCCACCTGGATGCTACGTGCATTATTTTTGTGCAGAGTGAGATGCCGTTTTATTGGGACCTCTTCTTATTTTCCTAATTTCAAGATACCTTGTTCGTTGTTGGAAATACGGCTTGGTGCAGGAGGCCTATAAAAAACCAAGAAGCTCCAAGGACTAAGTGGGTGCAAGGAAGAAAAGAGTTACCACATCGACGATTTTTAGAGTTCTCTCCAGTGCCATGGATCCGGTGAAGACGTCACCAAGGAGCACAAGGAGAGTGAAGGCAAATCAAGTGAAGGCAAATGGGGGATAAGAGGTAGCAAGACAAGCAAGAAAACTACTAGAAGGGTAAAAAGGGCATAAGCTCAAATATTCCTTGTAATAGAGAGCTTGTGACTCTTGTTACTTGTACATTGGTGAGAAAACCTCGCATGATTCCTTGCATTTTGTCTTTTGTCAAGTGTTTCATCTGAACAAGGGCTTGAAACCAACTGATTTTGTGATTCACAGCTTAAGGTAGCTTGCAAAAGCACCTCATTGTGTAGACTGTGATGGGGTAGAGATTGGACTACTATCCAAATGTGGATATAGACAAAGTGCATGAAGGCGGCAATGAGGACCGTGACCCACATCACCATCCTAAGGACGGTGATGTGGGACGGTGCTGAGCCAAAAAAAACCTACCAATGATGGTGGCATAGTCAATCATATCAAAATTCACTGAAATCAATCATGTAAGGAGCTCTCATCAGCGCAATGTTTTTTGTACTCTCCAGGCATGTGTTGATAAGGCTACAAAAGTAGCCAGCCTTCTTAAGTTCCCCGGTGAAAGTGGTGATGGCACATCGCCAGGAGGCATAAGCATCAAATAGGCCTCCTGTAATGTGCAAGAAGTGAGACACTCCCGTAACCATACTAACTTGGTGGGAGATTATAACTTCCAAAACAAGATGGACATGCGCAATGGATTGTAAAAAAAATTTACCCTACCACAATGGAGGACTGTGCACGGACTGTTTGAGGCCCTCAAGGCTCATCTTGAGGCTCAAACGATCTCAGAGCTCAAAGTGGCCTCTGTCAACCTGCTGGCTCACCTCAAGCAAAGTAATACAGATCTTGACCGAGACAACAAGCCCCAATGGCTAGTTCCTTAAGAGGCAGCGTGTCGTTGCAACAGCCTCAGTAATGCATTTTAGAGCTTGAACCAGGTTTGCATGTAGTTGGGTGAAGAATGCTCATTGACCACTAGTTTTGTTGAAACAGGTGGAGATGAAGGTAAGCTAGCCTCATTGATTTCAGGGCACGCCATGAACACGTCTACTTGATCATTGTAGAATTCTTTGTGAAAGGGGGTGAAGTTGACTATTTGTCTTATGCGGATGGAGTGCGTGTTGCGTGCCCACAAGGCTCCGGTTGGACAATGGGGCAAGGTTGTCAATATGTGGCTTGAAGACGTGCTTTTGAAATGCGATATTAAGGAGTGGATCTCATAGGGGCATCATTAAACCAGGCAGCCCATGTTTGGGAGAATATTTGTGCCTCCATTTGCAACAAATGCAACCAACACAAGGAGGTACACCGTGCCTTGAAGAAGCTCAAGGACGTTAAGAAGCTAGGAGTTTGTACTTGAGCGAGTTCATTGTGCTCATGGAGAAGCCAAAAGCTACACAAATGGCGATGAAACTCAGACATTTATTTACCCTAAGTACCTATCCCTGAAGTTCTTGTGTGATGGTATTGCCGACAAGAAGCTAAAGGACAAGACCACGACTTCCACAAGCGGCCAGACTTGGCCAGTTTGGAGGAAACATGATGACCGCATGAATGAGGTGTATTCAGTGGACCTGAAATAATACTCTGATGCATTACCGAGAACATTTGTGTAGTGAGATCGTCATGCATGTTAGGACAGTGGAGGGGCTAGAGGGGCCGGAGATCTGGGTGGGAAGAATGGACAAGGAGCCTTTAAACTCCCCAACCAAGAGAATTGGCATTAGAAAAAACTCCAAACCAGAAGTGTGGCCGTGACAATGAGGAGCTCCAGGCAGCCTGTAAGAAAAGCAAATTCAGTCCTTGTTACAGGCTATGCCACCACTGTCAATAGCCCGGCCAGTGTAGGGCTCACTATTGTCCATTTGCAGATGGTGGCGGACAAGAGGTTGCATCTTTGTTGTACCATTCTCACGTGGCATTGCAGCTGCAACTAGAGCTGCAGCTGCAATGCAACGTGAGAATGGTGCATCATGGTGTTGTGGAAAGGGTCGTGAGTGGGGCTATGGTAATGGTAATGATCCAAGTCGTGAGAATGCACAAGGTTGTGGTGTGTTTTTCCCTAAGTAATTTGAGAAGAGATAACTCAAGAAGAAAGGTGGATCCTCGTCATAGATTCATGTTTTTGTTAAAGATTTAAATGCAAGTTTTGAAGGAGCTACTCTGTTAATTCTACTCTTATTGTTGAATTTGAACCTATACTTTTGTTCCCTCATTGCTCACCAAACCTTGCATCTCAAAACAAACCTGATGATTGAACCTGCATCGTCCAAGAGTTGAGTGATTTCATTGTTCGAGAAAGTGCTATCAAGACCATAGGGAAAACACATGTGGAGTACCTCAGGTCAAAAACTCTGACTCAAAGAAAAGAAGGTACTTATCGAGTTTATGCAAAGTCATAGAACAAAGACTAGAGGGGGTGGGATTTTGTAGTTTTGACACCTCCCGTACCAATTATGTGTTTACCACAGACTCTGACCTCTGTCATTAAGGCTTTTCGGTCGGAAGGGCCAAGGCAATATTTTAGTGTAGTTCAAGGGATACCTAGGTGGTGTACATGTGAATGTTATAGCTGACACTGGATGGGACGACTCCCTTGTCAGCTTGCGGCTGAACTGGTAAATGGGCCTTGAACATGAGCCCCCAAATCCCAACAACAATTGTCGATGAAGATCGCACTGTATGCATGATCAATGCTTTTACACCAAATTTTACATTCAGGATACATGCAGAGCACTACATTGAAGGTGTTAAAATTGCTTGACCCTTTTTAGATTCAAGGATACATGCAAATTCCTTGCTGATCCCTTGCTTCAAGCAAAACAAAGCTCTAATGTGCTTTGTGTCAAAGCAGCCGATGAACCAAAAGGGACAACTTCACCTTACCCTCATTCCAAGTATACACCTATCACAATCTCAACACAAATTCCATGCCACGTTATAAACAGCACAATCTAACATATGTATTCAACAACCTTACTAATACTTCTTCTCCTAGCAGAGACCTCGGACATACGGTGTTCTATGACATAGCGGGTGGGATTTCACTAGAATGACACATGGGCCACATGAATCCGGTGCGCCGGGGGACGACTTCTCGGGGGACGACTTCTCCGTCCCCACCTCCCGGCTCTCCTCCAACCTCCCCTGCTCCCCTGGTCCCTTGCACTGAAGAAACCTGCCCCTATTCCCCACCACCAGGCACCTCTCCCTTCGTCCCACCCACCTCCCCTGCACATCCCCCTCCCTCTCCCGGCTCACCCTCATCCCCTTCCCCTTCTCCAGGAACTCCATCCTCATCCCCTCCTCCTCCTTGCACAGAAGAGACCTGCCCTTACCCATCCCCTCCCTCTTCACCTTCCCCCTCTCCATCCCCACCTGGCACACCACCCTCGCCTCCTTCCTCCTTGCCTCCTTCCTCCTCACCTCCTCCCGGCACTCCCTCTAGCCTGTCCTCTCCTCCACCACCACCCGGTTCTCCATCACTTTCTTACCCTCCTTCCTCCCCTGGCACTCCTCCACATTCTTCCCCTCCTCCAACCACCCCCGGCTCGCCGTCTTCTCCTCCTTCCTCCTCTCCGCCTCCAGACACACCCTCGGGCTCATACCCTCCTCCCACACCGGGCACACCGTTG
>SZWC01007620.1:19183-44990 GCA_023375785.1 Penium margaritaceum | reverse complement strand
CCCTCTCCATCCCCACCTGGCACACCACCCTCACCTCCTTCCTCCTCGCCTCCTTCCTCCTCACCTCCTCCCGGCACTCCCTCTAGCCTGTCCTCTCCTCCACCACCACCCGGTTCTCCATCACTTTCTTACCCTCCTTCCTCCCCTGGCACTCCTCCACACTCTTCCCCTCCTCCAACCACCCCCGGCTCGCTGTCTTCTCCTCCCTCCTCCTCTCCCCCTCCAGACACACCCTCGGGTTCATACCCTCCTCCCACACCGGGCACACCGTTGTACCCTCCTTCCTTCTTGCCTCCTCCGGGCACTCCCTCGGGCTCTCTCCCTCCTCCATCCAGTTCCCCGGGCTACGTACCTATGTTATCCTATGGCAAGGCAATGTTTCAATGCTGCCAATTTGTGGCTAGTTCTGACATTATTACGATGGCATAATTCATCTTTTGAAAGACAGAAACTATTGTCATGCCAAAACAACATGCCAAGCTATAATTAGCTACTATTTTTCATGGCCAAGGCATACATTACACATGGTGGTCTCCTAGTGTTGTGCGTGTGATGTTGTGGAAAGACAGCTGCTGCGACAGTGGCTGTGGTGGCAGATACCATAGCCCAGATTGTGAGATAGTGCGAAGACATAGAAACTCTCTTCCGCTTGTGCCTCTTCCCTTCATGCTCTGTCATCTGGAGAAAAGAGAGGAATGGTTGGGAGAAGCAAATTAATTTGTAAGAAGGAAATATGCCCACTCAAGTGTGAAAAGATGTATCCGTTGAAAAACATGGGTTTTCTGGAAGGTACATGAGAAAAGAGGGGTAAAGAAAATGTAAATCCCACATGATCAAGGGAGCACCTAGCTCGCTCAAGGCCATGGAGTGAAACTACAAGGGTTATTGAGGTCGACTTACACAAATTAAGCTACCGAGATAGATCCGGCAATATTTTGTGTAGATAACCAAATATGGACAAGTTCCCACACCCACACACATCCATCCATTGAGTCATATTGTTAAACATCAACAAAATAGTTACACGTCAGTTATCAACAAAGGTCAATGATGCAAGTGCATCTTGTCGCATCTGGCTCGAGCATGAGGCATCTCTCATTGTCACTCGTGAGTTGTGCCCTCGCTACATGCCTCCAATGCCTCAACCGCAACGACCGGCGTCTTTACCATATAAGATGTTGTCAATGGCTAGAATACGCTCTCCTCGGTCACCTCTATAGGTGATTGAGGAGAGCACGTGAGGTGGAAGTGTAGTAAGGTTGGAGGTCACTTTGTGCCTATGACGCACACATTATAACTCTCACATTTCACATCGAAGTACATTTGTTGCCAACACCAAATGTCACATATTCCTTTTTGTAAACTTGTTATTGTCCCACAATAAATTTCTTGTAAATTAATTAAAATATCATCTTTTTAGTACTTGGGCTAAAATCTTGGCGGTGTTGGAGGGAAATCAAATGACTTTGCTCCTATGCAACAACCTTGCACATGTCGTCAATGCGTGTCTAACGTCTAAGGTTTCAAGGCATCGCAAAAAGCCAGTGAATAGGAGAGAGGATACTCAACAACATCAGCATTAATCATGGAGGACTTTGGCGATGCAAAAGAGTCTTAAGGCAGCAATGACAATAGGCTACACAACGTATGGACCTATGTTGGAAACTCCAATGACCAATCCGATGTCAGATCCGTTGGGCTTGGGAAACCCCTTGCCAATCCCACTGTAAACCAGAATGAAACTTGGAGCAACACCATAATACATGCAAAAAAGCACGAATCAATTGCAACTTATATGAGAAGTTGTTATCTCTTCATATTTTAAACAACAGTCTTCACTGAAAGCATGATATGGCAATGGGAAAGCTCCACATTTACAACATGCGCAAAGCTATGTTTTCCAAGGTAAATACCCAAATTTTGCGTAAACCCCTCATTTAACAAGCCCTCCTTGGGTTTTTTAATGCTGCAAACACAAAAGGGTTAAATGTTTTGATGGGATTAAACAAATTGGATAGGCACTTCATTGCTGTTGATATCAACAGCCAGTGCAATGGGGAAGATAATGAACAAGACGTGTTTAAATATTCAAGGAACAGTTTTAACCTCAGTGCCATTGTAATGGTTGTCACATGTGGGCAGTGGACTATACAGTGGTCACCGACGTATATGTTGAGTAGTCGAACTTGTTCCATCGAAGGAACTAGCGGTGGAAAGCAACCGGTCGCATACATGCCGAGAAAAGTGTGCAGTCTAGAGCCAAACTACACTATGCATGAATGATGGTAGTTATGTATGAGTTCAAAACGTGACGATGTAATCTGTAATAGACGTCTAAGTGACACCGATGACCACGCACTCAAACAACTCAAGAAACATGCACAGGATAAGTTGTCAAAAACCCGACGGATGAAGTCCACCGTGTCCAACTTTGACGACAACATCAAGCAAAAAACTCAAAAAGTAAATGATGCAGATGTCCCCATTCAACTATCAGACGTAATGAGTGATATGAACAAGTTACTTTTAAAACGAGATCCATAACTTGCAAGGTTGTTCACAAAGAGTTATGAGGAGTTTGGCAGGTGTGAAAAAACCCACGCACCAGTCCACTGGCCCCTACTGGCAACATCGATGTACTCGAAAGTTCGTCGTACCTCCAAACGACGAGGTCTGATGGATGATATTGGAGTAGCACCACGACATTACTCTAGGTGGATACTTCGACGAGGATAAAACTTCCAATGAACTTTCAAAATACCAGTGGTGGGACACGATATAATCTGTCGTAAAAAAAACTACTGTACGAGTTGCAACTTGTGCCAACATCGTAATTCAAGATGAACTGCATCCCTAAATATGCTTCAATCGCTACCGATGCTCATAGAACCATGGTCGGACATCTCCATGGACATCATGAAAAATTTGACTGTCATAATAGTAGGATCAATACAATGCTAATGGTGGTCAATGAGTTATTGAAAATGATCCACTTCATCGCGACGACAAATACGAATAAATGCGAGTTGTTCCTTAATATTATTGTCCGACTATACGGCGTCCCCTCCTTCATTACCAGTGAAAACGATGGGTATTTCACTAGCATGGTTTGGTGGGAGCTGACGACTTACTATTGCCAGCTGGAAATGCTAAGCAACGGGTTGGGGCAGCAGGGTTGTTGATGTAGCGTGCGGGCTTCCATGCTCGTTGCATAAGTCTGCTGCCCCCTTAGTCCGCTGCTCTACACTGTAAGTTTGGATGCTCTGGGTTTGTTACTCAGAAGTGCGCGCGCCAGTGTTAGCGCCAGAAAGCAGCTGAAAACTGGAAGTAACTTACTAGGAGTAGGGAATAATCAACAATAGGAGACCCCTCCAAGTTCTAGCTCCCCCCTAGCTTTGTAGAGCTTGTTACTCAGCTAACCAGCCAATGAGAAATTAGTCCTAGACCTATTTTTCTGGCAGGCAGGGTTTTCTCGGTGAGCCCTGCCAGACGGCTGACAGCCTAAAACCCGGGCGTCGACCCTTTTTCCTGAAAACTGGACCATACCATAACACCGATGCTCTGAACGTAGTCGTGCGGTCAGAAACAGCTGGAAAAATAGTAGCGAAGAGTTATGACTGCCCGATCCCAGGAAGTGCCTATCGTGGTCCATTGTGCCAAAAATTTCCACGCAACATGAAACATGGACCCTAGGCAAAGCATAACACTGCCGGCGCAATAGCACAGTCACATCCAGCGCTGCATGCCCACAGACCGCCTCTGCGGTGGCAATGGCTGCCAGCGGCTCAATCGCCAAGGAGGCCTGCCGATGGAGCTGAGCACGTTGATGCAGGGAGGAGGCTCTAGCAAACTGCGTGTAGGCCTCAGCGTGCGTCGGCTTCACAAGACGACACTCCAGTAGTGTCAAGTCTCGCCATCAGTCATCTGCATGCCGATGTACACGAGCCGGGAGGAGACAACAGAGCACAATGAGAGACACGAAAAAAACCAACACTCATCCATGACTCACAGGCGTAGTGCACATGGGCGGGCAGCGCCACATGCAACGGTTAAACTCCCTCAGGGCACAAAAAGACGCAGGCGAGGACAAAGAGTGTAACTCACGGACGCACACCGACTGAACTTACAACCTTCTTGAATGAGTCACACTTCAGTGCCTTGGTAAAAAAACCAGCCAACTTCCGTGCTGTCTCAACCCACACAATGCTGATGATGCCGTCATGCAACAACGAACGCACATTGTGATACTCAACATTCATGTGCTTTGTGCGTGTGTGATGCACGTCGACATTGCCAGCGATGTCCATGGCACTCTCATTGTCACAATGCAACGTGATGGGCGCGACGGACTGACGCAGCTCGGACAACAGACGATGTAGCCACACGCCCTCACATGCGCCTCAACCAAGGGCTACGTACTCAGCCTCAGCAGTGCTGCGTGCAATGTATCTCTGCTTGCCACTGTGCCAAGACATAGCCGTGCCGCCAATCAGAAAGATCCATCCTGTGCGGCTCTTACCATCCGAACTGCCGGCCCAGTCACTAGTCGCTATCGGTGTAGCCCACCGCGACAATGGACGGCTGTCGGCGAAACATGAGACCTCGCCGTGGAGTCGAGATGACATAGCGCAGTACTCAAATGGCGGCCTCAAAGTGGAGGTGACGAGGTTCCTGAGAGAAATGAGCCTGGAGATTGACGGCGAACGCGATGTCTGGACGTGTCGTCGTCGCCAGGAACATCAGTGACCCGATGACGCGTAAATACACGGTCACGTCTATCGGCTCCCTTACCACGGCTGGATCAGAGCTCTTGAGCATCGCTGACCGTCGGGCGATATGGGTGAGGATGCTCTCGGCACGAGGGGCAGGTCCTCAATGAAGCGCCTGGACAGGGTGTGGACGTAGGCAACCTGATGGACATGCAGTATGCCAGTGGAGCGATCATGCTCAAGCTCCATGCCAAGATAGACTTGCGTTGGCCCGAGGTCCTTCATCTAGTAGGCAGCGTGCAGTAGGTCCTTGACCCGCTGGATGGTAGCTGCATCCGGTGATGCGATGAGCAGGTCGTCCACATAGACCAAGACGACGACAAATGTCTGACCTTGCGGGTTGATGAATAGCGCGGGATCGGCAGAGCTACGAAGGAGACCGCCACTAAGAAGCGTACGACTGATCTCCTGGTTCCAGCAGCGTGGTGCCTGCTTTAAGCCATAGAGGGCTTTCCGTAGCCTCCAGACCTTGCCAAAGCCGTCGTCGAAGCTTGGAGGCTACATCATGAAGAGCTCCTCTCCCTCGAGTGAGCCATGGAGGAAGGCGTTGCTCACATCCATCTGATGCAATTCCCACCCATGCTGGACAACTAGGCTGAATAACGCCCGGCTAGTGGAGAACCGAATGACCGGGGCAAAGATCTGGTCATAGTCGATCCCAGGGACCTGAGCAAACCCCTTGGTCATGAGACAAGCCTTGTACTTGTCCAGAGAACAGTCTGGCTTCCACTTCCGCCGGCGAACCCACTTGGCGCCGATGGCCTTGCAGCTCGGGGGAAGGCCGATGAGATCATAGACGTGATGTTGCCGAATGGCAACTAGCTCGTCGGCACATGCAGGTTCCCAGTGAGCGGCCTCGGGAGACGCCCAAGCCTCACGTAGGGTGGCTGGGTCCTCTGGTCTCTTAGTGGAGCGGACATTTAGGGCATGCGTATCCCGTGCCCCTGGTGGTATCCGCGTGAGTGTGGTCGCAACGACATACCATTGTTCCTGATGGAGCAGGGCGTAGCCCAAAGCTGACCTTGGTTTGAGGGAGATGATGACTGACAGTGTGGCCAGACCGAGCACCTTGGTGCCAGGGTCTCCACTCAGGACCGTGGGAGTGGACCCACGTCTCTTTGGGAGTGGGTCCGCATCTCCCCCAGATCTGGCATGAGGTGAGGATCCTCGTGAAATGATAGGAGATCGTGGGGTGAGAGGACGTGCAGAGGTGGCCTGAGTGCCAACTTCTGGCCTACGTCTGAGGCTCCCGTCCCGACCACGTATATAACGTGCCGATATGGATGGGGCAACCGGCCCTGAGGGGTCGACAGACACAGATGGGGCAGCCAGTCTTGAAGGACTGGCAGGCACGGGCGGGGCAACCGGCCCTGAGGGGCCGGCGGACACGGAAGGGGCAGCCGGCCCTGAGGGGCTGGCGGGCACGGACGGGGCAGCCGGCTCTGAGGGGCTGGCGGACACGTATGGGGCAGTCGGCCCTGAGGGGCTGGCGGGCACAGACGGGGCAAGCGACCCTGGGCAGCTGGCGGATACGGACGGGGCGGCCGGCCCTGAGGGGCTGGCGGGCACAGACGGGACAGCCGGCCCTGAGGGGCTGGCGGGCACGGATGGGGCAGCCGACCCTAAGGGGCTGGCGGACACGGACGAGGTGGCCGGTCCTGAGGGGCTGGCGGACACGGACAGGACAGCCAGCCCAGAGGGGCTAGTGGGCACGAATGGGGAAGCCGGTGAAGGTGGGCCCACGGGCGCAGACGATGGAATGCCCGGACGCGGTAGGACGAAGGGTGGACCTACCACTCCCCCACGCAAAGGGAGGAACATCGACGTGCCGGAGCGAACGAGGTCGCGGGGAAAGAGGTCCTCAAAGAAGAGGGCGTCACGGACCCGAGATGCAGCATCGAGTGGGATCCCAAAAACGCCAGGCCTTTGATTGACGGGAGACACCAAGGCAGGTGCATGGGCGACCGCGAGGCTCGAGCTTGCCACCCTGGTACGGGCAGGCAACCACACAATGGCTACACAGCCATAGACACGAGCCGGACACAGGTCGGCGTGTTCACCACACCAATGCTGGTATGGGAGGGACTGACGAGGAATGGGTCCATGGGGAATCCGGTTCCAGACCCACGTCATGTAGGTCATGGCCTCAAAGTAGAAGTCGTCAGAGATGTCCGATTTGACACGCATGGTGCGGATGGCGTTGGCCATTGTGGGGTTCCACAGCTCAAAGACGTCGTTCTGGGCTGGCGTGTAAGGTGTCAACGTCTCATGATGCACCCCACGGGAGGCAAGAAAAATAGTGGTCTCCCCCAAAAACTCATCCCTGTGATCAGAGCAGAAGCGACGGAGGGAGCAACCACACTCGCGTTCAGCACGGAAAAGCCAGTCCCGAATGATAGGAGCGACATCGCTTTTCTGCCATAGGCAAAATACCCAGCAATAGCGAGAGTAGTCATCCGTAAGGGTCAGAACGTAACGACCACGCTTACCGGCGGACTCTATCGGGAGAGGACCCATGACATCAGAGTAAACAAGGTTGAGTAGGGCGGATGCTCGAGAGGCGGAGAGGGGGTAGGTGGAACGGTGCATCTTGCCTTGAACGCAATCGATTTACTTGGTGGGACACGGCAGAGGAAAGGAGGCTGAGTCAAGACCCGTGGCTGGCTGTGTACGAAGCATGTTGTCAACAGCGGTAGAGTGGACGTGAAAGAGGCGATGATGTAGGAGACGCGTGTGCTGCGGAGACGAAGTACTGGTGACGAATACGTGGCCAGTGTCAATCGACGAAGAGGAGACAGAGGTGGGAGCAGACAAGCCCGGTACGTGACACAAGTTGCCGCGGGCCGTGGCATGCAGAACGACACGACCGGACGGACGTAACGACACAGTACCCACCCCACGTGAATGTAGAACGTCCATGCTCATGCGATCAAGGGAGGTGACAGACAGGATGCTGAGCTCAAGACCAGGGACAAAGAGAACATCAGTCAAGAAGACATCACCCAATGGACCACGGAAACGAACGACACCGACACCGCGAATGGGCAAGACCTGACCAGATCCCGTCCGAACCCCGGTGACATCGGTGACGGGACCAAGAACACTGAAGGCCTTGCGCAAGGCCGTCATGTGATGCGTGGCCCCGGAGTCGATGATCAAAGTCTCTGACGGATCCGGGACTAGTGAGGCCAGGTCGCTGACCGTCACATGGCAATGGGCAAGCGACGCTGACGAAGTGGACGAAGGTGCAAACCGCGAGTGCCAATTACCGAGCCAGGCAACATCGTCTCGAAGAGGAGTGGGAGAAGAGGGCACGATAGAGGACGGGATAGACGCAGATACAAGACATAATTACAGCACCAATTCTGTCACGCACAGTGGGGAGGGACTAGCGACTACACAACTCACACTTCCCTGGGGAGGAGGGCGAGGAAGGCCAAGCTGGAAGGCGATTAACTGCTCCAGCTAGCGCTCGCGGGCGGAGGGTCCGATGGAATAGACCGACTGCGGTGTGATGGTGCCGGACTTCGGGAAAGGAAAAGAAGGAGTCGGGGACGGAACGGTGGGTGCGGACGGCTGTGGAGGAAGCTGAGGTGAGGCCGTCACGAGTGGCGTGGATGCCATAGGAGCAGCGACGGTCACGACGCTGGTGGCAAAGTGGCACTCATTCTAACGACGCGTGGTGGCAATGACACGAGCCTCGTCAATCGAGAGCGGACACGTGTACCACCCGTGTCCTGACTGGCCACAGTTGTGGCAAACGAGGTTGGCGCTGCCTGATCCTTTGGTCTGCTACTGAGTCCCTTTGCCCTTCTTGCCCTTCTTCTTCTTCTTCTTGTCGGATGAGGAGGCATTGGAAGACACTGCTGCTATTGGGGCGGCGATAGTCACGAAGGCGACAGCAGGAGAGGCGACAACCACGGAGGCAAGGGACTCCGTGCGATGGATGTGCGGATCCTGACGAGCTTCCTCGATGCGGAGGAAAAGCTCATACGCCCAGGGCAAAAGAGCACCCTGGGCAGCCATCGCAGCGAGAACGTCCTGGGAGTAGTGTGTGAAGACGTTGGAGAAGGAGTCGGTGGTGCCGCGCTTGATGGTCAGGAGCGCACAGAGGGGGGTGGCGCGACGTCTCCGAGGCGGCGGAGTAGGTTCGCTGCGCGCTGCCAGTAGGAGGTGACCGTCTCGGTCTCCCCCATGCGAAGGGAGTTGAACTCCTGGAGCAGGCGGCTAGTCTCAGTATCATTGGACAAGCGATGAGGGCACGTGAGTATGTGCCAGGCTGTTGCCGGGTCAGGGAGGGCTCCGGTGGTGAGGTCGCCAAGGAAGGGCTCAAGGGCGAGGCGTGTGGTGGGAGGGGCGATAGGGACGAGAGCACGCACGGCACGATCGGCGTCATAAACCTAGTCGGCCTGGGTGGAGTCGAAGGGCAGGACAAAGTAGGGCCACAGGCCCTCACCCTGTGCCTAGATCCAGAAGTTGAGTTCCCAACTCCGGAACTAGTCGCTAGCCTGAAGAGATGGCGGTGGGATTTCGAAGTCCTTTGGTGTGCGGCCGGCACCCAAAGTGGGGCCAAGGACTGATGTCATCGTCTGTTGTTGGCGTAGGGTGTGTTGTTGTGCCAGGTATTATGTGGCGAAGGAGATTGCAGGGTTTGCGTATCTTGGCGGAGCGAATGGCATTTTCTTACGTTGGTGCGGCTGCTGCGGGAGCGGCTGCTGCTATAGTAGTGGCTTCTACTGATGCTACTACGGTGGCTGCTCATGCTGCTGTTGTGACTGCTACGGCGGCGGGGGTGGCGACAGCTATAGTGCCGCTAGCTATTGTGTAAATGTTGCGAGCTGCTGGCATAGAGCGGCGAGCGGCACTGTGGAATCAGAGTGATTGTCGACAAAGTCTACAAGGTGCTACTGCTGTTGCTGCTGCTGCTACTACTATTGTTGCTGCTACTGCTGCTATTGGTGCTACTTCTGCTGCTGCTGCTATTGCTTCTACTGATGCTCCTGCTACTATTGCTGCTACTCCTGTTATTGCTGCTACTACTGGTACTACTGTTACAGCTGCTACATCTGCTGCGGGAAAGGGGGACGAGGGATCCCCCACCAGAGGAGGACCCCTCCCCACTGGGGCTAGTGGCCATGTTGTTAGGCCCACTTTGTTGTACCATCCTATGTGTGTTTTTTCCTCTTTTGTGCTGCTGACATCAGCAGTGACGCCAACAGTGTTATCAGCCTGAGATGGTTGACTTCAGCAAGTGCTACTAAGTATCTACAGGGTTGCTGGGTTTTTTTTGTTGATGACGTCAATAATGACATTAGCTGAATGATTGTTGACGTCAGCAGAAAGATTGCTGATATCAATAATGGTTGTTGTTGAATCCGTTGCTGCATCCGCCATAGGGGCTCAGCTGGAGTTGCTATAGTTGCAGCTGCTGCTGCTGCTGTTGTTGCTGCTCCTACTACTGTGGCTGCTGCTGCTACTGTTGCTGCTACCGATGTGCTACTATAGCTGCAGCTGCTGCTGCTGCTACTGCTGCGGCTGCTGCT
Organism: Penium margaritaceum; assembly: GCA_023375785.1. Lineage (NCBI taxonomy): Eukaryota > Viridiplantae > Streptophyta > Zygnematophyceae > Desmidiales > Peniaceae > Penium > Penium margaritaceum. The sequence goes on along the minus strand of SZWC01007620.1, from coordinate 34,678 downwards.
GCTGCTCCTACTACTATTGCTGCTAGGCTGCTATGTGCTGCTGCGGCTGCTGTGGCTACTGTAGCGGCCGTGATGGCAGTAGAAGGAGCTGCAATTGCACCTGTGGGGTGGGAAGTTTTTCTTTTTGCATAATTAATTTGTGTTTTTTTTCTGGTTGCAAAACAAGCTCGCTTCTTGCAGCCAGCCGCGAGCAGCGAGCTCGCTGCTCACTCCCCGCTGCTTGCTGCGGGCCGCGAGCAGCAAGCGCGCTGCTCACAGCTTGCAGCTCGCTGCAAGTAGTGGGTTGCGAGCAGATGGAGCTTCAGCCGCTATTGTTGCAGGCTGCAGTTGTTGCAGCAGCGGGCTGCGGCTGGCTGCTGCTGCTGCAGTTGCTGCTGCTACAGCTGTTGCTGCTGCTTACTGTAGGTTGCTGCTGGCTGCTACTCACCGCTGCTGCTGTTGTAGCCGGCTGTTGCTTCTGCTCGCTGCTAGCTGCTGCGCGTTGCTACCGTTGCTCCCTCCGGCTGCTGTTGCTGCTTGCTACTACGGGCTGCTGCTGCTGTTAGCTGTCGCGAGCTGCTGCTGCTGCCAGCTGGTGTTACTAAGCACTGCTGTTGCTGGCTGCTGCCGCCACTGCTCGTTGCTGCTGCAAGTTGCTACCGCTATTGTTCTTTGCAGCTCGATCACACCTGGTCAACGTGTGTCGTCGTCGCGGTGCCTGACGTCGCTGGCCGCTCACCTCCTCGCGTCACGTGTGGAGGTCAGTGCTGCCGAAACATTTCGGCAGCATTTCCCCCGGCCTAGTGGCCGTGGGGAAAATTTTGACGCCGCCACCAGGCTGGTCAATGCTGCCGGAAAAAAAACCGGCAGCCTTTCGCCTGTACTGGCGCATATGGGGGTCCGCCGGCGTTGTCTGGCACCTGTATGGCAGTCTTATGCTGTTGCTGCTACGCTCTGGCTCTGACACCAAGTTGGAATTGCTAAGCACCAGGTTGGTACAGCAGCATTGTTGATGCAGCGTGCGGGCTTCCACGCTTGTTGCTTAAGTCTGCTGCCCCCTTAGTCCGCTGCTCTAGAGTCTTAAGTCTGGATGCTCTGGGTTTGTTACTCGGAAGTGCACACGCCAGTGTTAGCGTCATAAAGAAGCTAAAAACTGGAAGTAACTGGTTAGGAGTGAAGAATAATCAACAAGGGGAGACCCCTCCAAGTTCTAGCTCCCCCCCAGCTCTGTAGAGCCTGTTACTCAGCTAACCAGACGGCCGACAGCCCAAAATCCGGGCATCAACCGTTTTGCCTAAAAACTGGACCATACCATAATACCGACGCTACAAACGCAGTCGTGCGGTCGGAAACAGCTAGAAAAATAGTAGCAAAGAGTTATGACTGCTCGAACCCAGGAAGTGCCTACTATGGTCCATTGTGCCAAACATTACCACGCAACATGAAACATGGACCCTAGGCAGAGCATGACATTGCAGACGCAATAGATGAGATCCAGCGCTGCATGCCAGTAGACCGCCTATGCGGTGGCAGTGACTGGCAGCGGCTCGACCGCCAAGGAGGCCTGCCGATGGAGCTGAGCACGTTGACGCAGGGAGAAGGCTCCAGCGAACTGCGTGTAGGCCTCAGCGCACATCGGCTCGACCGGACGACACTCTAGTGGCGTCAAGTCTCGCCGTCAGTTATTTGCACGCCGATGTACACAAGCTGGGAGGACACAACAGAGCACAATGAGAGACGCGGAAAAAAACCAACATGGCCATCGAATCCAACCATCAATAGCCTTCCGCTATTAGAATGAGCACACCAATCAAACGCTTGAACAATAGCTCCAAACTTTGTGAGAACCAAATGGCACTGACTTTGTGGTCTAGCTATGGACCGTGTAACTCGCGTACAACTCCTTCACATCAACGGCCACTGAAAAGATTCCTTTGGTGGTGGTTTATGGTAGACTCCTCTCAGCTCCGGCGGATATGTAGAATTGGACAACCATAACAACATTGAACATTAAGCGCCAGAAATTCCAAAGCATGTGGGACGGCACTAGCCAGACGATTGCGAAGACACGGGCGGTTATGAAACCATCAGCCGACAAGAATCGTATGGACACCTAGTTCCATGTTGATGATTGCATCTTGCTCAACGGCACAAACACCTGTTTGCGAGGTAAAGAATAATTTGATATTTAAGTTACCGTACTAGCACAATAGATTGCAAGTAAAATAACTACAAGCATTTCCAAACATGGTAACTTACCCCTTCTGTCTTGTTTCGTAACAGTAGAAAACCAAGTCAATGTTGTTGTTAAAAAAAGGCGGAAAAAATTCGCCCGAAATCAGTTCAAATATACGTTTATAGCGAATGCAAGTAACGCTTGGACATCAATAACATCCAAGCGTTGGGGGGTGTATATCTATTTACTTGATTTTGAGTGAGCAGATGTGGTTGCCCCAAAGCTCGATTAATCGGAGTCTTGGAAAGTGCCTTCGCGGACTTGACGTGCCAACTGTGCTTCGAATGTTTTGGGCGTGAACTCACTGCACCTTATTCCAAAACGGTATGCACTTTGTTCCCAGTTGTTCGAAATAGCAAAGAAACAACATTCGTGAAAACACTTGCGAATTATTGCAGTAACACGGTAAGTGGTCGGGGCCATTCACCATTGAGAAGATGCGAACACCTGTCGTCGCAAAATTCAAACTACCGAATAGTATGGATATACACCCGATGTTCCACAGGAGAAGAATCAAACTCCATGGGGACCCCAGCGAGAAAGTCCTTGTAAAAGACTTGTCACCACCACCTCCTATTGAATGAAATAAGGGCACGACTTACATTGCCGAAAATACAATCAAACATTTCCGCCATGGAAAATTTAGGGAGTATTCAATCAAGTGGCAGGGCTACGACACGTTGCATTGAAAGTAAGAAAGCGCTGCGAAAACCTATGGGACGTCAATGAACATGTTGATGGTTAATTTAGTTGGCAACGACCTATAACTGGCAACACGTCTAGGCGCGCGGTTTGTTGGTTTTGCGCATCCCTCATTGTGCTCTGTTGTGTCCTCCCGGCTTGTGTACATCGGCGTGCAGATGACTGACGGCGAGACTCGACACTGACGGAGCGTCATCCGGTGGAGCCGACGCACGCGGAGGTCTACTCGCAGTTCGCTGGAGCCTCCTCTCTCCTGCGACTTGCTCAGCTCCATCGGCAGGCCTCCTCGGCAGTCGTGCCGCCGGCGGTCACCGCCACCACAAAGTGCTGTCTGCATGCGTCTAGAGCATCCCGTCACGTCTGTGTCGTCATGCTCTGCCTATGGTCCGTGTTGCGTGCTGCATGGTCCTGTTCGGCGTCACAGACCACCGTAGGCACTGCCTGGGTTCGGGCAGCCATAATTCTCTGCTACTATTTTTCTAGATTATTCTGACCGCACGACTGCGTTCGCAGCGTCGGTATTATGGTATGGTCCAGTTTTCAGGCAAAACGGACGACGCCCGGGTTTTGGGCTGTCGGGCGTCTGGCAGGGCTCACCGAGAAAACCCTGCCTGCCAGAAAATAGGTCCACAGCTATTTTCTGATTGGCTGGTTAGTTGAGTAACAACTTCTACACTAGTGGGAGGGGGGGCCTAGAACTTGGAGGGGTCTCCCATTGTTGTTTATTCTTCATTCCTAATCAGTTACTATCAGTTTTCAGCTGCTTTCTGGAGCTAACTCTGGCGCGCGCGTTTCTGAGTAACAAACCCAGAGCTTCCAGACTTAGACTCTAGAGGAGCAGACTGAGGGGGCAGCTGACTTAAGCAACGAGCGTGGAAGCCCGCACGCTGCATCAACAACGCTGCTGCCCCAACCTGCTGCATAGATTTTCCATTTTGGTATCAGAGCCAGAGCGTAGCAACAGCAACAGAAGACTAGCGAACAGGTGCCAGACAACGCCGGCGGACCCCCATACGCGCCATTGCAGGGGAAATGCTGCCGGATTTTTTCCGACAGCATTGACCCTCCTGGTGGCGGTGTCAGATTTTTTCCCACAGCCACTGGGCCAGGGGAAATGCTGCCGAAATTTTTCGGCAGCACTGACCCCCACGCGTGACGCGAGGAGGTGAGCGGCAGGCGGCGTCTGACGTCTGTGGACGACGACGCACGCGGCAACGTCACCCAGGTGCAGTGACTGGCACCACCAGCAGCAGCAGGCAGAAGCAGCAGCTTGCAGCAGCGCGCAGCAGCAGCAGCTCGCACCAGCACTAGCAGCAGCCCGCAGCAGCAGCAGCTCGCAACAGCAGCAGCAACAGCGCGCAGCAGCAGCAGCAGCGTGCAGCAGCAGCAGCAGCCCACAGCAGCAGCCCGCAGCAACAGCCCGCAGCAGCAGCAGGCAGCAGCCGCAGCACGCAGCAGCTGCAGCAGCGTGTAGCAGCAGCAGCGAGTGAAGCAGCCGCCAGCTGCAGCAGCAACAGCAGTGAGCAGCAGCTGGCAGCTGCCAGCCACGGCTGTTGCTGCTCGTTGCTCGCAGCGAGCGAGCTACAAGCAGCAACCCGCTGCTGCCAGCAAGCAGCAGCTTGCTGCTGCCAGGCCAGCAGCAGCCCGCTGCTCGCAGCAGACAGCGGGCTGCTGCCCGCTGTGACAAGAAAAAAAAACAAAAAAAAGGGCAACAAAAAAATCCCCCACCCCTGTAGCTCGCTGCAGCAGCATGCAGCTGTAGCGAGCAGCTGCTGCAGCACGCAGCAGTTGCAGCACCGCTCAGCAGCAGCAGCGAGCTGCAGCAGCCATAGCAGCTGCTGTAGCTTGCAGCACCAGCAGCTGCAGCTGCAACTACAACAGCAACAGCAACAGTAGCAGCAGCTACAGCAACCGAAGCAGCAGCAGCAGCAGCAAACAGCTGTAGCAGCAGCAGCAGCAACAGCAGCAGCAGCAACGACAGCAACAACAGTAGTAGCAGTAGCAGCAGCAGCGGCAGCAACGGCTGCAGTAGCATCAGCACCAACAGCAGCAGCGGCGGCCCCAACATTTGCCGCTGCTGACGTCAACAACCCTTTGCTGATGTCACTGCTGACATCATAAAAAAAAGTGAGAAGAGGGGAAAAGGGGATAGGGGGAAGGCCAAAGGAGTGGGTAGACTTCCCACTCCCCCAACCTCCAGCTGACATCAGCAACACAAAGACAAAAACAACAAAAAAAACAAGGGACACTAAGGCATGGCTGGTAGTCCCGGAGAGGAGGGGTCCTCCTCTGATGGGGGGACCCCTACTCCTCCTTTCTTGCAACGATTGCTGCAGCAGCAGCAACAGCACTCGCCGCCGCTACAGCAGCAGCAGCCGCCACCGCCGTAGGAGCAGCAGCTGCCGCCGCCGCCGCAGCAGGAGCAACCGCCGCCGCCACGGCAACAGCAACTGCCGCCGCCGCACCAGCAGCAGCAGCCGCTGCCATTGCAGCAGCAGCCGCCGCCTCTTCAGCAGTAGCCGCCACCGCTGCAGCAACAGCAGCCGCCGCCCATACAGCAGCAGCCACCGCCACTGTAGCAGCAACAGCCGCCGCCTCTACAGCAGCAGCCGCCACCGCTACAACAGCAACAGTCGCCGCCCATACAGCAGCAGCCACCGCCGCTACAGCAGTAGCAGCCGCCGTCCCTACAGCAGCAGCAGCAGCAGCCCACTGGTAATGTCGGCGGCACCCCTAACCCACTTGCTGCTCTTCAGCAACAATTCGCCGCCTTGACACAGCAGCTTGCGGCGCTACAGCCAGTCGTCTCCCAAACCGCCACCAGCGCGCTGCCGTCGTTCATCCCTCCAGGGTACGCTAGCCCCGCTGTGTCCGCCGCCACGTACTACTTAGCACAGCAGCAGACTCAGCGCCAATGACAGACAGTGACCTCCGTCCTTGGCCCCACTCTGGGTGCCGGCCGTAGGCAGAAGGACTTTGAAACACCGCCACCGCCGCTTGAGGCCAGCGAGCAGTTCCGGAGCTGGGACCTTAGCTTCCGGATCTGGGCGCAGGGTGAGGGTCTGTGGGCCTACTACACCCTCCCTTACAACTCCACCCAGGCCAACCAGCTATATGACGCTGGTCGCGCCGTCCGCGCCTTGGTACCAGTCGCCCCTCCAGCTTCCCGCCTTGCCCTGGAGCCCTTCCTCGGCGTCATCACCGCTGGCACCATCCCAGACCCGGCAGCCGCATGGCACGTCCTCACCAGACCCCATCGCCTGTCCAGCGACGCTGAGCTCAGCCATCTGCTCTGGGAGTTCAACTCCCTGCACATGGGGACTGCCTGCTGGCAGCGGGCGGAGGACATCCTCCGTCGACTCGGTAAATCGGCTCCACCCCCTCTGTCCGCGCTCCTCACCATCAAGCGCGGCGCCACCAGCGCATACGCGGATGTCTTCTTCCACTACCCTCAGGACGTACTCACCACCATGGAGGCCCAGGGCACTCTCATGCCCTGGGCATATGAGCTCTTCTTTCGCATTGAGGAAGCTCGCCAAGAGTCCCAACTCCATCGCGCGGAGGCCCTTGCATCCCCTGCCGTCGCCGCCCCTGCCGTTGCCTCCGTGGCCGTTGCCTTCCCCGTCGCAGCTACCCCATCGCCCTCAGGGAAGAAGAAGAAAAGCCGGAACAAGAAGGGCAAGGGTCCATCGCAACAGCAGCAGCAGCAGTCATGGACCGGTTCCAGCGGTAGTGGCTCGGTCTGCCACAACTGTGGCCAGCCTGGGCACGGGTGGTACACGTGCCCTCTCCCAACGGACGAAGCCCGCGTCATCGCCACCATGCGACACCAACGGGAGCACCGCCTCGCCTCTGCCGCCGTCGCTGCTGCTGGTCCTACCACTCCGACCTCCTCCAGCACCTCTGCCACTCCGACAGCTCCGCCTGTCCTGCAGCCACCCGCGCCGCAGCAGTACTACCCGCAGCATTACTACCCTCAGCTGTCGGCACCTCCGCTTCCTTCGCCGGCTCAATCACCTACTACTCGGGCTCCGGCGCCGTCACTCCGCATTCTGTCTACACTCCTGGGCCGTCATCCCGAGAGCGTCAGCTGGAGGAGTTCATCGCGCTCCAGCTTGGCCTCCCTCGTCCTCCTCCCCAGGGAAGTGCGACTTGCGTCACCTCCTGTCCTCCTGCCCATCCCTGCATGACTGAGACTGAGTTGCGGTCGTGTCCCGTTTCCTCGTCTGTCTCGTCGTCTCCCGTGATCTCATCCACCCCACTCCTTGACGACATTGCATGGCTTGACGACTGGCACTCTCGTTTCGCGCCTCCGTCCACCGTGTCCGCGTCCCTCGCTTGCTGCCATGTGACCGTGACTGATCTCGCGACCCCTGTCCAGGACCCTGCTAAGACCTGGATCATCGACTCCGGGGCCACGCATCACATGACGACTTCTCGCGAGGCCTTCAATATGCTCAGTCCCGTCGGCGATGTCTCCGGTGTCCGGACGAGCTCCGGACAGGTGTTGCCAGTCAGTGGGGTAGGCGTCGTTCGTTTCCGTGGTCCGGCCGGTGACGTCTTTCTAACCGATGTTCTCTTCGTCCCTGGTCTCGAGCTCAGCCTCCTGTCCGTGACTGCCCTTGACCGCATGAGCATGGACGTTGTGCACTCACGTGGTGTCGGCACTATGTCGTTGCGTCCGTCGGGTCTTGTCGTACTGCACGCCACCGCCTGTGGCAACTTGTGGCATGTTCCCCGCCTCTCTTCCTCCCCTCCCGTCTCCTCCCCGTCGACTGCGACCGGTCCTGTGTTCGTTACCAGCACGCTTTCTCCTCAGCACACCCACCTCTTGCACCGCCGCCTTTGCCACGTCCACTCTGCCGCAGTAGAGAGCATGTTCCGCACCCAGTCGGCCACGGGCCTTGATCTGGAAACCTTCCCTCTCCCGTGCCCCACTGAGTGCATTGACTGCGCTCATGGGAAGATGCACCGGTCCACGTACCCCCCATCTTCCTCACGGGCGTCCGGCCCCCTTGACCTTGTCCACTCGGACGTCATGGGCCCTCTCCCCACCGAGTCCGTCGGTGAGCATGGCCGCTATGTCCTCACTCTGACGGACGACTACTCTCGCTACCGTTGGGTCTTCTGCCTTCAGCAGACGAGCGATGTCGCCCGAACCATTCAGGACTGGCTTGTCCTCGCGGAGCGCGAGTGTGGCCGTCCCCTTCGCCGCTTTCGCTCCGATCGCGGTGGCGAGTACCTGGGTGAGGCCACGACCTTTCTTGCCTCCCGCGGTATCCGCCATGAGACGTCTGCGCCCTACACACCCGCCCAGAACGGCGTCTCCGAGAGGTGGAACCGTACCATGGCCGACGCCGTCCGCACCATGCGAGTCGAGTCCGGTCTCTCTGATGGCTTCTACTTTGAGGCCATGGCCTACATGACCTGGGTCTGGAACCGGGTTCCCCACGTTCCCCTTCCCCGCCAGTCCACGCCCTATCAGCAGTGGTGCGGTCGGCGTGCTGACCTCCGCCCGGCTCGCGTCTAGGGCTGCGTTGCCGTTGTGTGGCTGCCCGCCCCACAGCAGGATGGCAAGCTCGCCTCCCGCGGACGCCCCTGCACCTTTCTCGGCGTGTCTCGTCAGTCCAAGGCCTGGCACTTCTGGGACCCATACCGACACTGCATCGTCGAGTCTCGCGATGCCCTCTTTTCTGAGGACCTGTTTCCCCGCGACCTCATCCGCTCCGGCTCGTCTGTGTCCCTCCCGTCGCGTGGGGGAGTGGTGAGTCCGTCCTCCGTCCTGTCGGTTCCGGGTGACACATCACTCCGTCCCTCTGAGCCGGTAGCCCCGGTCGCGTCCGCTGGCCCCTCCGAGCCAGCTGCCCCAGTCGCGTCTACTGGCCCCTCCGGGCCGGCAGCCCTAGTCGCGTCCGCTAGCCCCTCCGGGCTGGCAACCCCAGTCGCGTCCGCTGGCCACTCCGAGCCAGCTGTCCCAGTGGCGCCTACTGGCCTCTCCGGGCCGGCAGCCCCCGTCGCGTCCGCTGGCCCATCTGGGCCGGCAGCCCTAGAAACATTTCTCGACTGAAGCACCCAAGACCCCACGTATGCCTCATTGTTTCTGCTATTTTACATGTGCTTGACAATTAGAACACTTGTCATTGAATGAAACTTGAATTTTACTATAAATTATCCAAATATCTTATGTTTTGAATTTTATCCAGCTTTGCACCATATCCCTGTGAACCATTCACGTGTAACTCAGCATAACAGTTCTTTGATGGACATATGTACACCCACTTAGACCTGGGTCATAGGGCCGGATGTGTCATCCGCTTCAGACTGTTACGACTAGTAAATAAAAGTTATTAGAGGTCTTCGACTGAATCTGCGGCGTGAGTACAACAATGCCGGCACATGAGCCTTGAGTGTGTCAGGATCCATTTGTATTCTATCCACGACGCCAGTAGCGGATGTATCCCTTTTGGTCAGGTTCCTTTCAAGGTTTAATCGCATCCTTGAAATATCGTGTTCCCAATAACGAGCAGAAGACAACGCATTTTGTATGCAACAGCTGAAGCAGCTATACCCTCCAGATTTGGCCCGTTGTCACTTCACGCCGACAACGTTGCGGAGCCGATGCCCGGCTTTGAATGCTGTGCAGCGAAACTGTAACCTTCTAGCCTCGTTCTAACCTCTTGTATCACAGTTTACAGGAGTTTTTGCCGTCGATCGTTATCATCGGACGGCTTCAGACGCTTCATGAAGGTTCATTAGACGACCGAGGCTGGTTACTCGCACAAACAGGCGCGGAATCTCATCAGAACTTTGTAGGCATGACAGACGAACCCCATGGCAGCGCAGTCGCAGCAACAACGGAAGCACTGCCTCAGCCTTTCCTCCCCTCAGAGTGTCCCTATCCTCTATATACCCCGTACCCTTGTCCATCCCATAACTCCGTTTTGTCGTACACCTTGCACGATCTCACGGCCGCGCCAAATCCGGCCGACGTCGTGCAGCTGCCACCACGCCGGATGCGCTGTTGACACAGCGAGAACTCCTTCCTCCCTCTCCACACACCCTCCCGCGGTTGTCTCTCTGCTGCACTTCTCGCCCTCCTGTCGCTGCGCCTCTCTGCGTTAGACAGCTCGCTGGTCACACTGGCTCGTGCGTGTCCCCGTTCGACATTGTTGGCATCCGCCGTCTGCTCGATGAAGTGCCTCTCGAAAAGAAATCCTCTCTTGATCGTGCTCATGCCCCCTCCAACCGCCTTGGACAATGTGACCTCGCCTGTTCACACTGGCTCACTGTTACTCTGAGTCTGCGAGCGAGGGTTCCGAATTTACGTGGCTTTCCGGTGCCGAGACAGCAATGCTTCTGTGGAGGACGACCTCGTAGGTGGGAAAGCTTCTTATCAGCAAGACGCCTTCCATGTACTTAGTTTTGCCTTTCTTCTCCAAAGAAACTTGGTGGCGGATGAGGCAAAAATCGTTGCAGGCACTTCGTCTACTTCTAAGCCAGCAGGTCTAAGCAACTGCTACCTCCATTTCAAGTTCTTTTGCTGCTCCATCGCCCCCAAATTCAGCAATTTACTGGAGAATTCCCATTCGATCCCAATGGCGGCTTCGGAGAAGTCCAGCAGCAGCAGTGCAAAACAGGACCGGCACAGCGGCCTATCGGACCAGCTGATAGCGGAGCTGACCCAGACCTTCTCGCAGATTGATGTTGACAAGGATGGACTCATTACGGCCGAGGAACTGCACAAAGTGATGAACCAGCTAGGACTGGAGTGCTCTGCTGACGATGTGGCGCGCATGATGAAGGAGGCTGACGTGGACGGTAATGGCACCGTAGACCTGGAAGAGTTTCTGGAGATCAACGCGGCTGCGCACCGGCTGGGGCCGCATGACTCGAAGGAGGTGCTGATGGATGTTTTCCGAGTCTTTGACAAGAACCACGATGGGCTCATAACGGCAGAGGAGCTTCAGGGCATGCTCACAAACCTTCAGGGCGAGGACGAGGGTCCCGTTTCGATTGAAGAGTGCCGGAAGATGATATTGGGGGTGGATGCCAACGGCGATGGGTGTGTTGACTTTGCAGAGTTTGAACGGATGATGGTCTCTCCGCGGTTCCACAGATAGTGGACTCTTGCAATCAAGACCCTCTTTCATGTTCTTGTTCATGGAGGCTCGAGTCTCAGGCTGACAATGTGAGGGAGCCGTGAATGATCAGCTACTCGGGGCAGAACAGACTGCCTCGTTCCTCCCTCTGAGTCCATGATGTTGTGATGGCCCTCGGCCAGGCATCAGCCACGCTGGTGAGCCTGTTCGCCTTGGAGTTGTTGTAGAACAGACTGCCACTCACAATATGAACTTCAGGATGGCAGTATGAAGCTGTATGTGGGGCTACTATCCAGCCTGAGGGAGCCACAGTGGTGGTGGTGGTGTTGTATGTTTGACAGTCATTGTGCACCGCTCTGAAACATGGCCTGTTGTACACTAGTCTCTCTTGAGCAGAGGTGGTGCTATGCTCTGCACCTTTCAGCCCCTGTTATAGATTGCGATACACTTATCTTACTGTTGTAAGCTGGTGTGGTCCACCATCTCACATGGCAGCAAGCATTTTGAGCGGTAAGCATTTGTTTTGTCTTCAGGATGATGCCATATTGGCGTGCAGGTAATTATTTGAAGCATATGTTCCAATCATGCAAGTAAATTGATATCTGGAAAGTTCCAAACATACCCAGTCTTCACTTGATCAGTTTGCAATATCATGTTCAACCTGGAGGTCCAACAGTCCACATGCAGACCTTCTGTCATGTGAGATGATGAAGTAAGCACCCCTTTCCCACTCCAGGGCAAAGACACAGGTGCCTGCCCGAAACCCCAGTACTCAGGACATCCATATTTCCACCCGAGTATGGAGGGTTTTCAAGCATGTCCAGCCTTGCCACACAAATTACACTGAAGACGAGTTCCACTAGTTCTTGCATCATGATTGACTGAAATGTTGGATGTGGCTCCTTACCCAGAAATTCAACCAGTCGTGTGAGAAACAGTTTGGTAAGAGCGCTTAGTTTGCTAACACTTTCAAGTAGCTTTCAAAACTACAGAGACATGGTCACCTATCCTTCCACAAAGACACAGGTTTGCTTCCATATCAGACGAACTCGCTGGTTCTGTACAAGGATGTAGTGTGTAGTGTTACCTTGCTGCCATAAGAACTCCAAGGGCGTAAAAGATGGCCTTGCAGACACTTCACACTCGAAGGGTAACCCCCTCCAGCTCATCGTCCAGCTCAGCGAACTGCTCCTGCAGCTTCTCAATCATTTCGGGGCTGGCCTGCCACAAGCCTCTGCCCGCAGCCTCCAGCATGCGCTTGAGGATGTTGCGGAATGCCTGCAAGATGAAGGTCAGGCAAAATGCGTTGAGAGGAGCAGCAGGACAGCAGTAGCAAGATCAAGATGTCGGGAAACAGCCGAGCGGGTCTGCCTGCCTCGATCTTGAGCAAATTGTAGTCTGCAGACACAGGAAATTGCCCACTGGCCCTCAACGACCCTTGTGCGTAAATCTCCTCCGCCCAACAGAAGTCATCAAACAATTGCTGGCCACCTTCCCAACGCTCGCACTGTCTCTCGCAACGCAGTGTGTTCTTTAACGGGATCAGCCGCACCACACAAGCAAGGAGGAGAGCGAGAGGCCTAGAACATCCCTCTCCCTCCCTCCCTGTCATCCTTTCCGCCCCCCACCCTCCCGCACTTGCACAGGACCGTGCCTTACACCCTCACCTCTGGATTGTTTTTTCTCAGTTTTGCTGCCATCGCTTCATCCAGGGCGTACGTCTCAGCCGCCTGGTCGTACACCCAGTCCTCCGCAAAGTCCGCCGTGCCGCCCCATCCCAGCAGCGCTGTCATGCGCTGCACTCAAAACGCACAATGCCTTACATTGCTAATTTCAGGAAAAAGTACAAGGTGCACACTTTTGTCAGCTTTCAAAACTTGTGTGTCCAATACCAGCAGCAGCATAGCAGCAGCGTCATACGAGCGGCATACCAGCAGCCATCATGCACTGCGCTCAAAACCACGCCGTGGTTTTGAGCGCAGTGCACAATGGCACCTCTGCTGGTACGATGCGAGGAGGGTAGGAGGGTGTCAATGAAGACGAGGGGAAGTAGAGTGTGAATTAAGAGAGGAGGGATGTCCAAGAAGAGACGAGATGGGTGCACCCTTCCCAGTCCTCTTCTGGACGGATCTCGAAGAAATTAAAAGGTGCTCGGGGCAGAGATGGTTAACTAGCCGTCTAAGCCCTCCGTATTTCAGACCCGATGAAGGACCTGACAGATTTTTTCATCTCCTTTTCAACATTCTTCCAAACCATTAAGAGAGAAAACATGACGAAGCATACCTGAGAGATTTCGTACGCTCCACCTGATCCCTGATCCGCCATCTTCTCCGCCCACTTAGGGTTCAATAGCTGCACTCACACCAACACCAGCACCAGCAGAAGCACAAGCATCATCATCATCATCATCAGCAGCAGCAGCAGCAGCAAACTGAACACAACATCATGCTACACAGCACACCATGTTGTGGTATGCAGCATGTAGTGTTGTGGTATGCAGCATGCAGTGTTGTGGTATGCAGCATGTAGTGTTGTGGTATGCAGCAGGTAGCGCAGCACATCAGAGCATAGCGCAGCGCAGCGCACGCAGCGCAGGGCAGCGCAGTGCAGGGCAGCACAGCACAGCACAGCACAGCACAGCACAGCACAGCACAGCACAGCACAGCACAACACAGCACAGCACAGCACAGCACAGCACAACACAGCACAGCACAGCGCAGCACAGCGCAGCGCAGCGCAGGACAGCACAGCGCAGCACAGCGCAGCGCAGCGCAGGACAGCACAGCGCAGCACAGCGCAGCGCAGCGCAGGACAGCACAGCGCAGCACAGCGCAGCGCAGCGCAGGACAGCACAGCGCAGCACAGCACAGCACAGCTCAGCACAGCACAGCACAGCATACAAGTTGCAAAACACACGGCGTTGCACAGCGATGGCACACAAACCTTGGTTCTGTACTCGAGTCGAAGCGTCGCCTCCAAGTCCCGAGGCCGCACGTCCTTCCCATAGGTCTCCACCACACTGCAGCTCACCTGCACTTAGACACTCGCACGCACATGGACATGCTCACCTGGGCTCAAAACACTCCACCACTCCACCGTTCACATGCACATGGACGTTTTCACCTCTACATGCCCAAGCACTACTTCAAAACTCACACACACAAAGACATGCTCACATGCACTACTCGAACATCCAAAGTCTTGCGTGTAAACGTTTATGCATGCGCACACGCATGCCTATTGAGCACAGATCATTGAAAGCACACAGCCATCCACTTTTCCCCTTCGGCGGTTGTTTTCTTCTCTTCCCGATCTTCACATTCAGTTGTTCGTCCATGTTCAGCCACCCCACTGTCGCATACAGTACACCGTAGGGTAAATTTTTCTTAGACGTTTTGAAAAACGTCTAAGAAAAACACGGTAGGGTAATTTTTTTTAGACGTTTTGAAAAACGTCTAAGAAGGGTAAATTTTTCTTAGACGTTTTTCAAAATGTCTAAGAAAAATTTCGCCTTTGGCGGTTGTTTTCTTCTCTTCGCTGTCTTCACATTCAGTTGTTTTCTTCTCTTCGCGGTATTCACATTCAGTTGTTTTCTTCTCTTCGCGGTCTTCACATTCAGTTGTTTCTCCCAGTTCAGCCACCCCACTGTCGCACACAGTACACCCTGCCTTCCGTACTCTACACTTCACCCATCCAAACCTTTTTTTTTCTTCCCCACAAACACAATATCACCCGACAGAACCCAACATCACCCGGCATATCCCAACATAATCCAACATAACCCAACATAACCAAACATAACCCAACATAACCCGAATAATCTAACATAACTCGAAATAACCCGAAGTAACCCAACATAACCCAACATAACCCGATATAACCAAACATAACCCAACATAGCCCAACATAACCCAACAGAGCTCATGCAGTACAACCCACCTTTGCGCCACCTCGTGCCGTTTCTGCAGCTTTCTTCATGGCGCCTGTGTTGGCGTAGTACTCCTGCTCACATGCAGGCAACGGGTAATGCAGTGCAAGAGATTGATAAATCGCACAATTTTTAAGGTTCCTGCAACAGTCATCTAGGCCTATGTTCTAAATTTCGGTTGAGCGAAATTTTCGCCCATTTGATTTCGGCCGAAATTTCGGTCTTCAAATTTGAGGAAATGGGCGAAATTTCGGTGGGCAATTTAAAAAATTTAGTTAAAATTTTAAAAATTTCAAAAAGTGTCAGTCTTTGTCCATAGATATCCATTTTTTCACCAAATTATCTGCACACAATCACAGCTGCACATCATACACAGTGAAGGGGATAGAGAAGAGTGAGAGGAGATTTTAAGTTCTGGGGGTCTTGAAATTAAAAATTTTAATAAAATTTTAAAATTTTAAATCTGTCTGGACCGAAAATTTCGCCCGAAACGAAATTCGGCCGAAATTTCGCCCTTAAAAATGTGGAAATTAGCGAAATTTAGAACATAG
>SZWC01007619.1:88640-123640 GCA_023375785.1 Penium margaritaceum | reverse complement strand
CCTCTTCCGCAACCCCAGACATATGTTCTAAATTTCACTAATTTCCACATTTTTCAGGCCGAATTTTTGGCCAAATTTCGTTCTGGCCAAAATTTTCGGTTCAGACAGATTTAAAGTTCAAATTTTTTATTAGGACATTAAGTTTCAAGACCCCCAGAACTTAACATCTCCTCTCACTCTTCTCTATCCCCTTCACTGCGTATGATGTGTAGCTGTGATTGTGTGCATATAATTCTGTGAGAAACTGGATGGCAATGGACAAAAAGTGATACTTGTTGAAATGTTTAGATTTTCAACTCAATAAAGTTTAGTTGCCCACCAGAATTTTGCCCATTTCCTCAATTTTGGATACCAAAATTTCGGCTGAAATCAAATAGGCAAATTTTTTGCACAACCAAAATTTAGGACATAGCCCGGACTAGGAAAGGGCAGTGTATGCTAGGAGGGGGGATGGGGGAGTGGAGGAATGGAATGGGACCTGTGTGGGGGGGAGGGGAGGTTGGTGGATGCACTCTTGCATCTGGCGATGCATATCGAGGGCCTGGATGGCATGGATGATTTGAATCGTGTGAATGGCATTGATGGTCGCTCATGACATGTCATGGCATAGATGGTCCTACCATCATGCACGACCATCATTGTCGTGTCATGGCATGGCATGCAATTGGCCTTGGCACTGACACTGGCGCGGATCTACTGCATCCCTCCGCAGGGAGCTGAAGGCAGAGCTACGGCTGGTGAAGTCGAAGATGGTGGAGCTGAACAAGCGCGAGCAGAAGATCTACGGCAACATGTTTGCGCGACTCAAGAAAATGGAGGACAAGGAGAAGGCGGCCGCGGCGGCGGCCACCACGGTGGAGGCGGGTGACCCTGCCGAGGGTGCCAACGGTCACCCTGAAGGCTCTGGCGAGGGGGTGAAGGAGGTGAGCTCAGCTGGCTGCAGGATCTCGTTGCAGTAATGGTGGAAGGTGCGGCTGTCTGATCACTTGAAGAATGCTGGTGGTTTTGTGCGACGCTGGTGTGGTTAAAGTCTTTTCTTCGACATTTTTTCAAAACGTCTAAGAAGGATGTACCCTACTGTCTGATCTCTGAGCGCGGGTGGTTTTGTGCGACGCTGGTGTATGTCTGTCTTGCGCCGGCATTTGTTTTGCGAGGTTTGACGCGCTGCTGTGGCCCACGCACTTGCCGCGGTGCTGCTGCAGCCACTACCTCTTGCTACTTCAGGCATCTTTGGGGTTGNTACGGCAACATGTTCGCGCGACTCAAGAAAATGGAGGACAAGGAGAAGGCGGCCGCGGCGGCGGCCACCACAGTGGAGGCGGGTGACCCTGCCGAGGGTGCCAACGGTCACCCTGAAGGCTCTGGCGAGGGGGTGAAGGAGGTGAGCTCAGCTAGCGGCAGGATCTAGTTGCGCTGCTGGTGGAAGGTGCGGCTGTCTGATCACTTGAAGAATGCTGGTGGTTTTGTGCGACGCTGGTGTGGTTAAAGTCTTTTCTTCGACATTTTTTCAAAACGTCTAAGAAGGATGTACCCTACTGTCTGATCTCTGAGCGCGGGTGGTTTTGTGCGACGCTGGTGTATGTCTGTCTTGCGCCGGCATTTGTTTTGCGAGGTTTGACGCGCTGCTGTGGCCCACGCACTTGCCGCGGTGCTGCTGCAGCCACTACCTCTTGCTACTTCAGGCATCTTTGGGGTTGAGGTGGTAGCAGAAAGTCGACTCCCAAGCGATGATGGAGTGCAAAAAGTCTCATGGCTGTGGATCTTGTGTCTTGCGTCTTCTCTGCCAAGTGGTGTGAGAAGCGGTCTTTTGTTTTCTTGTTTTTTGTTGTTGTTTTGTTTTTGTTTTTTCTCTTTGCCCACCCACTGTGCATGCTGAGATGCTAATCTAGTCGATCTGTGACAGTAGCTGTCGTTTTGACGAGACGATACGGGGGGCACCCTTGAGAGACTGGGCCTGCCCGATCCGAGGCTCCCCAAAGCCGTGACGACGACGCTCTGCTTTGGTCCGAGCTTGCCGCTCTCATGCATATTCAAATGTTCATGTTGCTTAGAGTCCACACCAATGTTTGAGCCTCTGCCAGATCGATCTTAAAAGCTTGCAGCCCTGCCCGTGTGTGCAGATGGAGAAGGACGCGCCAGCAGAAGCAGCAGCTCCGACAAGCTCAGAAGGGGAGGCCATGCCGGTCGACTCCGCAGAGGCGGCAAAAGCATGAGGATGTACAAGACGACGAAACTGACACCGAGTCCCCATGGTCAAGCAGACGGGAGCGTGCTGAGCTGCTGCAGGCTCGCAGCCACTTGCATGCAGAGGCTTGTTAAGATTTTCTGGACGATTGGAGCCTGTGCTGTTGCTTGCGGTGGTCGCATCTCAGCAGCGCGCCCCTCTGTGTTGTCAAACTACAACCCCACATACTACAATCTGCACCAGTGTTGTTCATCCACATGTCTCACACTGCTCACACACACCGTCAATGCCTCTCACTGTGCCGCATGCTCCTGCCTCTCCCCAACACGATGTGACATCCCTCTCCTCTGCATCTGAGGACGTTAGATTTGATCAGTTCTCTACAGTGTAGATGTGGATACATCCAAAGATGGGCTCCTACCCATCTTTGAAGATTTTCTTCACAGATGGCAACTTACTGCAGTGCTGCATGTATTTGCTCCAAACGTTACGGAAGCCTGACAGTGAGAGTTTGCAGGTGAGTCCCTAGCGGGCTTCTAGAGGGTGTAGCAGCTAACCGCGTCCGGCCCCATCACC
This sequence comes from Penium margaritaceum, assembly GCA_023375785.1. Taxonomy (NCBI): domain Eukaryota; kingdom Viridiplantae; phylum Streptophyta; class Zygnematophyceae; order Desmidiales; family Peniaceae; genus Penium; species Penium margaritaceum. Next base: position 120,879 of record SZWC01007619.1, on the reverse strand, counting down.
CCCACTAAACCCAAACAAGTTAGTGGGGAAGACACATTGCATACACCACAAGAACATCAAAGTGAAAGACAGTTTCCTAGCACTGCTGTCGCTTCCGCGGCATTACAAGCCGGCCAGCTAACTCACTAGCACATGCAGGTGGAGGTGAGAGCAGCAAGGGGCTGGCTAGGGTCACAAGTACAAGTGTCAGAAGCCGCAAAATGTTGAATTGTGCAGCTAGGAATGACAAATGAACCCTGAGCAGCCTAAATAGTGCCACGGCTCTACTGAATGCACACGCGCGCATCGCACAAGGGCGTTATTTTCTAGCAGGACAAAACAGTGGCAAAAACACAGTTTTGGCCACAACTCCTTGTAGACACGTCAGAACGACAAGCCGTTTGAACCAAAACGGTCGCATAGACAACATCAATGTCTTGATAGGCTGCACGTCTATGTGCTGTACCACGGCAAAAATCTAAAATATACGAGAGTCTTCTGGGCGTTCGTCGCTGCCGGCCGTCGGTCTTCTGCCACCGTCACCACGTGAATGGACATGAGCCGAGGGGTCATCGTAAGCCGTGTACGACACACACAACAACACTCCCTCATGACCGGAGGGCGAAACACGTCCATGCACATGCAGACACTAACGCTGGACAGAACAGGATACGCACAGCCGCTACAGGCAGCAAGCACAGCATAGGCAAGGTGGCACATGATGGATCAACCTGCAATAGGGATGGGGCAGAGTCCCACGGAACGAGTGGCCGCATGAAACTTCGAACGAACCAGAGCCTTCGCCAGAAAATCCGTGCACTGCCTATCAGTGCCCACGTGGATGACTCGGATCTCACCACGATCAACCAGATCACGCACGAAGTGGTGCTCGACATTGATGTGCTTTGTGCGTGCATGGAACACACCTGGGTTCTTGGCGATGGCCTCCGCGTTCATGTTGTCACACTGGAGAACTACGGGGGGAATGGACTGACGCAGTTCACGCAATAGACAGACTAGCCAGATACACTCCGCTGCACCGACGGCTAGAGCAACATACTCTGCCTCAGCCGTGCTGCGTGCAATGCAGCCCTGCTTCCCACTTTGCCAGGACATTGGAGTGCCTCCAATGAGAAAGATGTAGCCGGTGCAGCTCTTACCATCTGGACCCCACGTCACTGTCTGTGTACCCATCGAGCACAACTGACACCTGCTTGCGAAAGCACAGGCCGAATTGTGCGATGGACAAATGTAGCCCACACACCAGACTGCGCCCTCCAGTGTTCGCCAGCGTGGAGCCTAAGAGAACTGGGCGAGCAGGTTGATAGTGAAGGCAATGTCGGGCCGTGTCGTGGTGGTTAAGTACATGAGCGAGTCGATGACTCGTAGGTACAGGGTCACATCGACTGGCTCTCCCAGGTTAGCTGGATCATCCACCTTCAGGGCGGCCTGTCCCTCAAGGGTCATGGGCGTGGAGGCCGTGCGGAGGGCAGCGAGGAGGTCGGCAAAGCGCTCCCCCACAGTCTCTGCGTAGCGTCCCTGATGGACACGGAGTGTTCGGCGCACACGGTCGCGCACGATCTCCATCTCCAAAAAGACGGAGGCCTCACCAAGATCTTTCATTTTGTAGGCCGAGGAGAGAACGGCCTTGGTAGTGTTCACTGCTCTCCGGTCAGGCAAGGCGATCAGAAGATCGTCCACGTAGACGAGGATGGCAGCGAGCGATGCCTGGGATAATGAGAGGAACAGGGATGGATCAGCATCACTCTGAACGTACCCAGCGCGTCTCAGCATGCTGGTGATCACCTGGTTCCAACAGCGAGGTGACTGTTTCAAGCCGTACAAGGCCTTCCGCAGCTGGTATACGCGACTGGTGCCATCCTCAAAGCCGGGTGGCTGGACCATGTAGATCTCCTCCTCAAGGTCCCCGTTCAGGAATGCGTTGTTGACATCCATCTAATGGAGTTCCCAATCGTGCTGTGCCGCCTGGCTCAGTAGCGTGAGCGTGGTCGTCATACGCCCAACAGGGGCAAAGGTCTCAGTGTAGTCCACACGAGGGACCTGAGAGAAGCCTTTCGTTGCCAGGCGTGCTTTGTAGCGCTCCACAGTGCCATCTGGCTTGAGCTTCTTGCGTAGAACCCACTTGGCCTCGATGGCCTTGCGGTTCTTTGGCAAGTCCACCAGCTCAAAGATGTCGTGCTCTCGGATGGCATCGAGCTCAGCCTGGTAGGCAGCGCGCCATTGCTCAGCGTCGGAGGCTGACAGAGCCTCAGGCAGACTTGTGGGATTGGGAGACAGTACTGGTGCACTGCGTGTAGCCAGGGCATACGCCGCAGAGGGAGGGTCGACCGTCACCATGGCCTTAGTGGCATCACGAGCAAGACCGCGCTCATTAGCAAGTAGTGCTATACCAGTGGCACAGCCAGGATGAACCTCGGCGAGGCCGCGAGCACTTAGGCCGAAGGCCTTCGTGCCCGGGTCAGCGCTGACGACGCTGTGCGTGGGGCGTGGGCGGAGACGTCCGTCTGGTGCATGTGAGTAGGGGTCCGATGGGGCAGGAGCAGTGGGTGCTGCTGACTCACATGCCGGTGTGGACTGCACGGCAGGCGCACCACTCGAGGCTGGCGTGGCCTCATCAGCCGGGGACGGGGCCACGGCAGACGCAGACATGTCCGCGACCGGAGGCTGGGACGGCTCAGAGTCAGACATGGACGCAGACGCAGGATCCGGCAGGGCCTCACACGCGGAAGTGGGTGCAGGATCCGGCAGAGCCTCAGACGCGGAGACATACTCGGATGCAGACTAGGACACGGGTGACAGTGGAGAGTCGGGGGCAGAGGGGTGAGCCGCAGATGGGGCGGGGCGCGGGGTGCCGGTGGGCACAGCCTGTGTGGAGAGCCCCTGGGATGTCGGCGACGGAGTGACCGTACTGGACGGGGGCACTGTGCCAACCGTGCCAAGAGCCTCCCCCACACTACGGGATCCGGCACACCTCGGGGCATGCGCAGCACGCACTGCGTGGATGCGGGCAAGGTCGCGGAAGGCGAGATGCTTGAAGAAGAGAGCGTCACGAGACTCCACGATGCGGCGGCGCCAGGCCTTCGACTGCAGGGCGACGCCAACGAAGGCGCAAATGCGACCCCGCGGAGAAAGCTTGCTCCCCTGCTGCTCCGGTGTGAACCAGGCGCAGGCAAGGGAGCCCCAGACACGGGCCAGGCGCAGATCTGCGCGACGCCCGTACCATAGCTCGTAGGGCGTACGATGACCGGGGAGGGGGCCGTGAGGAATGCGGTTCGAGATCCAGGTCATGCACGCCATGCCCTTGAAGGCATAGGCCTCAGGCATGGCACTGACGGCGCACATGGCGCGTACCGCATCCTACATGGTGCGGTTCCAGCGCTCTGAGTCACCATTTTGCTGGAGGGTGGCGGGAGCGGAGAGGTTGTGGAAGACACCAAGCTCGGTGAAGGAGCGGGCCATGTCACCGAGGTGCTCGCCGCCGTGGTCCGAGCGAAAGGTCTGAAGGTGGTGAGGAGACTGGCGCTCGGCCATGACCAGCCAAATGCGGACTGCAATGGCGGCATCGCTCTTCTGACGCAAACTGTAGACCCAACACATGCGCGTGCAGTAATCAGTCAATGTCAGGACGTAGCGACCGCGGTCCTCCTGAAACTCGACAGGGAGCGAACCCATGAGGTCGGAGTGGACAAGCTCCAAGGGCCGACGAGCCCTGGAGACAGACGCGGGATAGGTGGACCGGTGCATTTTGCCTTCAGCACAGGCCAGGCAATCGGTCGTGGGCGTCCCCTCGAAGGATGCCGCATCAAGACCAAGAGCAGGCTGAGTGCGGACCAGCCTGTCGACAGCCCCCAGATGCACATGACAGAGGCGTCGATGCAGGAGAAGGTGATGCTCTAGGGATAGAGCACCAGCGAAGAAAACACGAGCATTGGGAGACAGAGGCAAAGGGGGTGCACTCACACAGGACCCAGAAATGTGATACAGATCATCGACGAGCGTCCCACTGAGGACGGTCTCCTCGGTGTCACGCACAAAGATGCGAGCATTGTCAGCTGTGTGCGTGACACCTAGGCCCATCTTGGTGCAATCACGGATAGACAGCAAAGTGAGTTCCAGATCAGGGACAAAGAGGACATCGGAGATGTATACAGGACCAGCGGGCCCGATGAACTGCACAACCCCAACACCCTGGACATGGACCTCATGGCCAGCTGCAGTGCAAACAGAGCGAACAGTGCCAACAGGATGCAGGACGACAAAGGCATCACGGCGACACGTCATGTGATGGGTGGCGCCAGATTCAACGACCCAGGTGGCGTTGGTAACACGCATACAAGGGGCAACGTGGCACTCGCGACGGAACAAGGCGTGGCGGCAGGTCGCTTAGCGGGGGACACAACAAGGCGGCCAGCGGAGCGCACATGAGCCGCATGCAACCAAGACAGAGCGCCCGGTCCTTCACGCGCACACGACTGGGCATGGGGACCACCACATGCATCATCACGCAACGATACAGACAGTCCACAGGCAGTAAGACCCCTCGACTCAGTCAACTTACTCGCACCTCCCTCGGATGAGCGCAAGGCAAGAAGCTGGTACACCTTGGCAATCGTTCTGTCGCATTCAACGAGGACCTGGTTGTGGGGATCCACAGAGGAGCCTGCTGTGGCGACAGACTCCTCTGGGACGGCTGCAGTAGTGGCGGCCGAGCGGGCAGTAGCACCGGACGTCTGGCGCATGCGCGCCTCGTGTGCCTGCTGCAGCCCACGGGTGACCTTGGCCAAGTCCAACAGACAACCTGTCAGTCGAGTGCAGTCGGGATAGCGATGGTCACCTCCGTAGTTGAAGCGCACGAGTCGGCGACCCGTTGTGCTGCCAGATCCGCTGCTGCCACTGCTGCTTCTGCTGTCGCCGCCGCTGCTACTGCTACTGCGGCTGACACTACTTGTGCTGGTGTGGCTGCGGGTCCCGCCACTGAAACCTCCACCTGACAATTTACGACCCTTCCTTCCCTGAGCTGGGGCTGCTATAGTTGTAGACGGCAGGGAGGGGGATGCGGCGGCAACTGCCGCTGAAGCGGTGCTGCGGCAAGCGCGGTTTGCGGCGTCCATGCCGGCGACCTCCAGGAAGTGAATGGTGGCCCAGCGCAGCAGGGTCCCGTCGCTTGCCATGTCGCAAAGCAGAGTCTGGTCGAAGTTGCTGAAGACGCGTGCGTAGTCGGGGTGAATGCCGTAGAGGATGATCTGGAGTGCGGAGTACCACGCAGGGGCATCGTCTCCCAGCTCCTCGTATAGCTGGATCGCCCGACGCCAGTAGTCAGCTACAAAATCGTGAGCAGTCTGGCAGAGGGAGATGAAGTCGGCGAGGTGCTGGGACGTCAGGGCCAGGGTGGCGCCCTCAAAAAGAGTGACACCAAGTGCCCACGCCTCGCAAGGGTTAGCTCCTGAGCCGGTCAGCGGATGGCCAAGGAACCGACTGAAATCCTTGGTGAAGTCTGGGACGGCCTTCATCAGATCGGAGGCGGCGCGGACCGCCATCTGCGTCTGGGCGGGGTCAGACGCCTGGTAGGTGGTGAGGTAGTAGGCGAGGACTCATACGCTCATGGCCTACATGTGAAAGCGCAGCTCCAAGGACTTGTACTCGTTCCCAATGCGGAAGATGGGAGGGTCCGACTCAAACCACTTGGGGGGCTTGACCGTCGGTAGAGCGACGGCTGAAGCCACCGCGGGACCGGGCATAGAGGAGGCAACCCCCTTGCCCAGGCGGGCCCGCAGAGCTAGCTCCTCAAAGCTCAGAGGGCAGCGAGACGAGCTCAAGCCGGCATCGGCACTGCAGCTCGTGCCCTGGAGGGCGACACTAGCCTCACGCGCTCTACTGCGTGCCTCCAGGCGGATGAGGCGTGCTCGCAGCAACTCTTCCTCACCCTCCTTGCCAGAGTCGGAGAGGGTCTCCGCAACTTCATCTGCATTCCTGCCGAGAGCGAGGTGATCTTTGCTTGGGCCTGTTGACGGGTGCTGCTGTTGCTGCTGGGCCTGTTGTTGCTGAGGCAGTAAGCCTTTGATCAGGTCCTGCAGCTCAGCGACATGCTTCGTCAGAGTGTTGCGACTCTCCGCCTGTATGTTAGCCAACGCGCGCACTTGGCGCGCCAATGTCGTTGGGCTCAGCGACCGCTGCTACTGTTGTTGTAGTGACGACTGCTGCTAACGCTACTGCTCCTGCTGCTGCTGCAGAGGCTGCTACTGCTGCTGATGCAGATGTCGCTGTGGTGATGATGGTGGTGCCCGGTGTTGGCCGCTGACGGAGCTCCCATCGGCAACGGCGTTGGTGGTGGCGCTGGCGGGGGTTTGCTTCGGCATGACGACCGGTTACTCCCCTTTTTTGCTTTTTTTTATTTTTTATTACCGCGGAACGCTATCGTGCAACGCTGCCGTTAAATACCACCGCAGAATGCTACCGCGGAACACCTCCGTGAAAAACGTCTGCGGAACACTTCCATGGAACGACGCCGCGGAACACCGCGGCGTTGCAGCGGAGCAGCTGCCGCGGTCGTGCCGATGCTGAACACGGTGGGGTGCAACGAACTACCGGGGCACCACCGTAGGTGCGTTCCGTAACCACCGAGAAGCGGCCGCGTCTGGCGACCGCGGAATCGCCGCGGAACTGTCGTGGACTTGCGACCGCGGAGCACCGGCGAGCAGCATCGGCGTGTTCCGGAACCACCGAGGGGCTGCGGAGGCGGAATGACGCGGATCCGCAGAACACCGTGGATCTACCGCGGCACCGTCACCGCGAGGTGACGTACTTGGAACGTCGCGTGCTACCGCGGCATTGTGGGTGCGTTGTTGCCGCATCCGCTGCGGAGGCCTCGTCGCCGCGGATCACCACGGATTTTCTACAGATCGGCTGTTGCTGTCACGAAATGACCGCAGACTGGCTACGGAGTTCTAAAAAAAAACGGTCGGAATGGTGGTGGGCCCTCCCACGACCTCCCGCCGAGGCAGTGGGCACTGCTGCTACTGCTACTCAAGGCAACGGCTGCGGTTGCTCACGGCTACTGCGGTTGCTGCGTCTCTACTACGCAGCTGTGCGAGCACTGGCTTGCCGCTCTGATACCATGAAAGACAACTTCCTAGCGCTGCTATCGCTGGCGCGACAGTACAAGCCGGCCAGCTAACTCACTAGCACACGCAGGTGGAGGTGAGAGCAGCAAGGGGTTGGCTAGGGACACAAGTTCAGAAGTTGCAAATTGTTGAATTGTGCAGAGAGGAATGACAAATGAAGTCTGAGCAGCGTAAATAGTGCCACGGCTCTACTAAATGCACACACACACACCCGCGGCGCACAAGGGCGCTATTTTCTAGCAGGACAAAACAGTGGCAAAAACACAGTTTTGGCCACAACTCCCTGTAGACACGTCAGAACGAGCCGTTTGAACCAGAACGGCCACATCAACAAGATCTACGTCCTGGTAGGCTGCACGCCTATGTGCTGTACCACGGCACAAATCTAAAAAATACGAGAGTCTTCTGGGCGTCTGTCGCTGGCGCCCGTCGGTCTTTTGCCACCGTTGCTAGTCTCAGGGATCTGCAAGTGAATGGTCATGAGCCAAGGGGTCACCGTAAGTCGTGTACGACACACACAACAACACAAAAGTGGTCTCCTCGAGGTGTCAAAACAGCTCTCTGAGTGCCCGGGTCTCGACCACCGAAAAAACACAAGCAGTGCTAGAATAACTCGAAATGAGCGTCCAGACATCCAAAACGACTTTCCGAACATCAGAAGCCCTATTACAACCATTGGGTCTCCTTGCCGCAGCACGGAGCTGAGACTCTGTCATGCATGGTAGGGTAGGGTGACCAACGACAATGCAACTAGCACATTCCTAGGGAGGAGGGCGAGGCAGTCCGAGCTGGACTGCGCTGAATTGCTCCAACTGACTCCAGTGGGTGAAGGGCCCAAAGGAATAGAACCACTCTGGTGTGACGGCACCAGAGTCATGGAAGGAGGAGGGAGGCGCCAATGATGGAAGAGGGGGCGCTGGCAGCTGTGGATGATGCTACAGCTGAGCTTTCAGAGGGTGAAAGGGAGCGGGAGGTACAGACAGAACTGGAGCAGCGATAGTCACGGCAGCGGCGGCGAGGCGGCGCTCACGCTGGCGATGCATGGTGGCAATGACACGCACCTCGTCTGTCGAGAGAAAACACTTGTACCACCTATGTTCTAGTTGGCCACAGGTGTGGCAGACTAAGCATCTGCCGCTGGATTCACTCGAATGCTGCTATGGGCCCTTATCCTTCTTGCCCCTACGTTTCTTCTTGTTAGATGATGAGGCGCCGAAGGACGCAGCTGTTGCTTAGGCGGCGACAGCCACCGAGGCGACGGCAGGAGAGGCGAGGACCTCCATGCCCGGGATGCGGGACTCATAACGAGCCTCCTTGATGTGGAGAAAGAGCTTGTATTCCCAGGGCATGAGGGTGCCTTGGGCAGCCATCACAACGAGAATGTTCTGGGTGTAGTGGATGAAGACATCGACGAACACGTCGCTTGCACCACTCTTGATGGTGAGGAGCGCCGATAGAGGGGGTAGTGCAATGTCTCCCACTTGACGAAGGATGTCCTCCGTCCGCAGCCAGTAGGAGGTAACCGTCTCGGTCTCCCCCATATGGAGGGACTTGAACTCCCAAAGTATGAGGCTGGTCTTTGCATCGCTGGAAAGGTGATGAGGGCGCGTGACGATGTGCCCCGCCGCTGTGGTGTCGGGGAGGCTGCCAGTGGAGAAGTCGCCAAGGAAGGGCACAAGAGCAAGACGTGAAGCCAGAGATGCAACGGGGACGAGGGCACGTACAGCGCGACTAGCATCATACACCTGGTCGGCCCAGGTGGAGTCATAGGGTAAGACATAGTATGGCCACAGGCCCTCACCCTACGTCCACATGCGGAAGCTAAGCTCCCAGCTCCGGAACTGCTCGCCAGCCTAGAGCGGCGGGGGCGGGGTTTCAAAGTCCTTTGGCCTGCGACCAGCACCCGGAGCGGGGCCTAGGTTTGAAGACACAATCTGCCTTTGGTGCAAGGTATGTTGTTGTGCCATATACAGCATAACATAGGAAGTGGTGGGACTAGCATGCTCAGGTGGAAGGAAGGGTGTTGACTGGTGATGGTACTGCCACTACTGCTGCTACTACAGCGGCTGCTACTGCATTATTCATGTCAGAGGCTATAATGCAGCTAGCTCTTGCATCAGCGTTGCGAGCCAATGTCGTATGGAAGCTAGATTACCTGTCAAATCAGCAAGGGCGAGAACAGATCCGAGAGGGTGTTGGTTCCGCTGTGGCTACTGCTATTATTGTTGCAGTTGCTATTGCTGCTACTGCTGCTATTGCGGCTGCTGCTACTACTATTGCAACTACTACTCCTGCTGTTGTTGCTGTTGTTACTATTGCTACAGTGGTTGTTGTAGCGGTTGTTGCTGCTCCGACTGCTGTTGCTAAAGTTGTGGCTACTGCAGCGGTTGCTACTGTGGCTGTTGCAACTGCTGCTACTACTAGTGATGCTGGTGTTACTAGTGCAGCGGTGATCTGCTATTGTTGTTGCTGCTACTACAGCTACTGCAATTCCTACGGAAAGGGGGGACCAATGGGTCCTCTCATAGAGGAGGACCCCTCCTCACTTTTAGCCATGGTTCCCTCTGGTTTTTTCCCTCTCTTTCTTGTTATGTTGAACTTGTTTGTGATGTCAGCAATGACTTCCCCAGTGACATTGGTGATAACGTTAGCAGTGCATCTGTTGTCAAAAGGGATCTTAGTAGTGACGTAAGTTGAGAGTGGAAGTCGTTAGCAGTGGCTGTCATGTTGCTATTGCACCCCTGGGTACGTCAGTTGTCATGCTGCTACAGGTGTTGTTGTTGCTGTTTCTGACGTTACTAGTGATGTCAGCAATGATGTCAGTGGTGTTGTCAGCGCTCGCACCTGACGTCACTTCAGCTGCTGAATGCTCTTGCCCCTATTGCTGATGCTGCAGCGCTGCCGTGCGCTAGTGCTTGCACTAGTACCGCTGCCGCTCTTGCTGCTGCTGCTGCTGTTGCAGTTGCTGTTGCTGCTACTCCGGCTGCCCTTGCTACTGGAACTACGGTTGCTGTTGCTACTGCTAGTGTTGCTGCTTTTGCAGCGGCTGCTACTGCTGCTACTGTTGCTGTTGCTGGTGTAGCGATAGTAGCTGCTTTTGCTGCTAGTGCTACAATGGTTGCTGCCTCTATTGCTGTTGCTGTTGTTGCATGCTACTGGTGTTGCTGTAGTTGCTGTGGCTGTGGCAGCAGCTGTTGTGGCTGCCACTACTGCAGCAGCGCTGCTGCACGCAGCTGCTGTAGCAGCAAGTGCTGTTGCTACTACAATAGTAGCGAGGGTGGGGGTGCTGTCCCCAACCCTCGGCTGCGGGGTCGACGGGGGTTGCGTGATTTTTCTTTCATTTTTTCTTCTTTTTTTTTTGTCATTTCTGGTCATTGCTTGCTGCTGCTGCAGTTGCACACTGCTGTCGTAGCTGCTGCTGTTGGTAGGCATCGGGAGTTCTTCCGCTCCTTATGCACATAACAAATTGGTGTCTCTGATTGTTGGAATTGCATCCTTGTTGATGGGATTTGCTCCTTGATTTCTGAGTATCCTATCTCTCCTCTCTTAAATTTTGAGGCCATGTCATACATGAATTGGGTGCCAAACCTTTTTTTTCATGGTCCGCTCCCTTGTGATGTCACCCCTAAACAACACCAGACAGGTAGTCATGCCGACCTCCACCTTGCTCCCGTTTGGGATTGAGTTGCTGCTTTCTGGGTCCTTGGAAATCTTGGGATGGTAACTCATCAAGTCAAGGAATTCTCTACATATTTCTTGGGGTTTCAGCTCAATCTAATGTCCAGCATTTTTTAGACCCTGCTTGTCATCGCGTCCTTGAGTTTTGTGACACTCTTTTCTTTGAGTCCGTCTTTCAGCGTGGCCTTGGTCTTCTAGCCTCCACTGACATTATTTCCCTACTCTCTCGTTTTGGAGGGGTTCCTCACTAGTGGTGGCTCTTTCATTTTCCTTAAATCGGGGCAAATGGATCTCTTCCAGGTCACCTTCAGTGTCTACATCAGTCCCCAAATTATTTTTGTCCATGTCTACACTATCTTTTCCACCTTCCATTTCTGTTCCTGCTTCTCTGTCAGTCCTGTTTCCCTCTATCTTGTCACCCTCTGGCTTTTCTACCAAACCTCCTCCACCAGCCAGCGTATCCTCCCCTATTCTGCTAATGATACTCAAGCTCCCAGTTGTTGATTCATCGCCCAGTGCCCATGTCCCGGGTCAAGTTGTCCGAGCGTTGCCTTCTCCCAAGAGATATACTTGTGGGGGCCGGCTTTGCACCCTCAGCTCTTACAGTGATGTCGTTTATGAGGATCCTCTGTTTTGGGCCTCGCTTTCATTGCGCTCAAAGGGCTCGGTCTCAGTTTCATGCACCATGGCATTTCTCTCTGGTAATCCCTCATCATTTCATTTTTTCATAGACACCTCTTTGTCAGGCTATGTTGTTGCTTGCTCCCGTTTGAGGCCTGAGCCCACCACTATTTGTGAGGCTCGTGAAGCCACAGGTGCCTCCCTCTAGGAGATATCCCTGTACAAGGAGCTCACTGAACTTCACGAGCATGGTTTGTATGAGCTTTTGGATTTTCCCCCTGGTCAAAAGGCTCTCTATCTGCACTGGGTGTTCCAATGCAAGTTAAAGCCCAACAGAGGAATCAATGGCTCCAAGTTGCATTTGAATTTTTAGGGTTTTTCTCATGTCACATACGCTAAATCTGACAAGACATTTTTTCCTTTTCGCAATAGCACACCATGATTGGGAGCTAAGAAGATGGATGAAAACAAAGCCTTCTTACATGGCACATAGGATGAGGAAATCTACATGCTGCAACCACCCAGTTTTACCGATGGCGCCAACAAGGTATGGAAACTTTACAAGGCATTGTATGGAGTGAAGCAGTCCACCCATTGCTGGAATATAGAAAATGAAATATGGAAATCATGGCCAATCTTGATATCACTTTTAGATCCAGCATTATTCCTTCATATTCACTTCTTGTCACTATCCTTGTCTACATTGATGATCTTTACATTGCCTCGCCCAGTTCCTCATAATTGGGATCAGTGAATTCCCTTCTGTTGCATTTGGTCAACAAGATGAAGGACCTTGGTCCTGCCTGAGTCCTCATCTGCATGGAACTCAAAAGAGCCCATCCTAACCACACATTCCATGTGCATCAGGCAGCCTATATCCATAGTCTTTGCGAGCACTTGGATCCCCTTCTTGCTTCAACTCCACCTCCCTCGACGGCGATGACCGTCATCGGTCAAAGGATTTTGAAAATGAATGATGTGTCCCAGCTAGGGAGAGGGACGATGTCACCAATTTCCTCCTTTTCATTGGCTCAGTCATGTGTCTTGTCACGATGAGATATGCTGACGTTGTTTTTTCCATAAAGAACTTGGTACAGTTCTCAAGTGAAATTTGCCACGCGCCTCGTCACCCAGAGGATGCACTTTGTGCCAAGAGCTATGCGCTCTTCACCACACATGTTGGTGACAGAGGCTGTGATTGGGCACATGCTTCTGACGATTGCAATCGGTCTGGGTACATCATTTTGGTGGGGGTACTATTGTGTTTTGGAAAATTGCTAAGAAAGGATGTATCACAAGGAGCTCCAGCGAAGCTAAGTTTGTCATTCTTGGCTTAAGTATGTCTAATATTTTCTAGCTATGTTGATTTTTGCAGGAAATGTAATTGCCCAACCGCTGCATCATTTCATGCTATAACAACCAAAGCACAGAGGCAAACATTGAAAACCATGGCATGCATCATTGGCGCACCAAGCACATCAACATTGAACACCACTTTGTTCGTGAGTGTATTACTAATGATTTCGTGAAATTTGTCTTCATAGACACCCAGTCTAATCGGACTGACTTCTTGGTCAAAGCAATCAGTTCAGGCACGTTGAAGTTTGTTGTTCATGCTTTCGGTCTAATCCGTGCACCTCATGCACATGGCTAATCTTGCCACTTTTTATCCTCTTTTGCTCTACCGTGTACACACTTTTGTCTTCGTTGTGCATGTTGGGTCCTCACATATTTGTTCGTCTAGAGGCTAGGGGGAGTTGGTGTTGGTATCCACGTAACGCAATCAATGTTGTCCACTTGCCTCCACATGCATGGACCTATGCAACAGAGTAAAGAAACATGGCTGCAACACATCATGGTGCCTCGAAGCAGCAACAATCTCATGTAGGCCTAGCAATTTTTTCATTCGGCAGGAAACAACTTCATGATCCATTAGTCTAGCTTGGGGCTTACGCTAATGGGCCTCAGAACATCTCTTTGCAATTCTTGTATGCATCATAAAAGATGAATTACAACAACTTCCATTTGCATGTCCACATACAACTTAGGATGATGTGGAATAGTTATGCATGCGTGTGTGGTCTGTGCTTGTGCTTAGCCATGGGCTGCTGATCATGCTGGAATTATGCTATCAAAAAATTTCTGCAGCAGACGCTCTCGATTGAATGCAAGAGGTCAGACTCCTAATGGTGGCAATGAGCTCACCCTGTGTGTGACACATGGGTGAGAATCACTCCACCAAGCAAGCTTAGGTTCCACCAACCCGCCACTATACAACAAACTCCTCTTCGCGCCAAGTGTGAGTGTTCCAAATCTATGGTGTCTCTTGTCCCCTCTCTTCCTCACATTCTCTCACACTGGTTGTTGCTAACTAATCTTCTCGACAGCATTGGAATTTTTTATACAGGCGCGCACTGATATTGTTAAAACCTCCTGCCTTTTTGGAAGATCTGGTAAAAACAGCCTCTTACGACGCGGCATCATACGTCCCATATGGCTCGCACAAAAAAGACAACTCATTCTGGTTTCTTCAATTTCATGTATGCGCCAAAAAATCCCACGATTTCAACGAAGTACACTTACGCCTAATTGTAACGTGTCGTGTCTCCAGCTCCTGCTCTGAAGTCGTCGTCGGATTTCACAGAATGGCGTTCTTGGTCCACGTCAGGGGTTTACCCCCTTCGCAGGACTGAGGGGCAATCGTCATCAACGACCCATGCAGGGAGACTCGAATACTTTGAGTCTCCGAAGGCCCATTTCCGTTTTTAACCAAACCCCTAGTTTTGGGACCCAAACCGGGGGTTTTTACCTTGAACTCGTGTGTTCGCACGAGTTATTCCGTTTATTTTATGTCGAAGTTTGTCGAGAATGAACTTCGATTTACGTTTTGCCGTTCTCGCACAAAATCGTCGTGTGCGAGGCACGCTGGCGATTCCGCACCAGCTTTCTCTCGACCTCACCCTCGCTCCCCCTATCCCTCGTCCTTGTTTTCTTGTTTTACAAGGAGAACGAGGGGGGTGAGGGCACGAGGCCACGAGGCCTCACCCTCGAGGCCCTCGTGGCCTCTCAGCCGCCGATCGGGCTGAGGCCGCAATCGGCGGCTGGCGGCTGGCCGGCCGGTAGCCGGCCGGTCGCTTGGCCGGCCGCCGGCCGTCCAGCCGGCCGGCAGCGAGCTGGCCGGCAGCCAGCAAAGTGCTGGCTGCCGGCCAGCCCTCGCTGACGCGAGATATGGTACGCAACCACCCCTTGCTTCAGCAAGGAGGGAGGGCCGAACCGGCCCTTCCGCTACATTCCTCCCCGCATATTATGAACCGTCCCGGTTCATGAACAACAAGTAGGATTGTCAGTCAGTGAGTCATCAACATTGTGAAGGAAAATTAATAACTTCAATCACCAGCTAGACATGAACACGTGCATGGTACTAAGACCTAAACTGCAGCTTGTTGGTCAGCACGGCTAGCGGCCTCCCCCCTTTAGGCAGGAGCGTCCGCGCGACAACCATGTTGGGCGTCCCCAACCTCCTATGGTCGCTGTCCATGAATGATGTCCAGTGGGAATGTTGTTCATTTTTTCTGCGTTCAGGTGGTACCTCCTACCACGCGTCGATCTGTGCAAGCTGCAAACTCGTTCAAGTACTCATTGACCAGCCCTGTGGGCAACCGAGATTCGGGCTCCCATGAATTATGTTCAGGTCCACAACCGGCCCAATGAACGAGGTACTCCCTGACAACGCGCGACCGAAGAGTACCTCGTATTGGCCGTCGACAGCCAGGACCGCTGGCGGTGGATGAACGGTTCCTTCTGCCGTGTATGGAGCTAGCAGGCTCACACGAAACACATCATGTATCTTCATACTCGGCAGAAATAGCAATCAATATGCCACTGGCCCGATGCATACCACAATGGGAAACGGCCCAATCCACTTTGGTAGAAGTTTTCTTGCCCCTGGCAACTTCAGCCGAAGGTTTTCAGTGCTAAGCGACACTTTGTCACCGATGTCAAACGAGACCTCACGGCGACCTTTGCCGGCATATGCCTTTTGTCGCTGCCGAGCTACTTCAAGATGACCCTTCGCCTCCTGTAACAAGGAGTTGATGCGCTCGGCAAAGGCTTGAGCGGAAGGAACCTACCCTCCTGTACTCCCACTCTTCAGTAACGAATAGGGTACCACTGGATGCCGACCAGTGTTCAACACAAACGGTGTGAACTGTGTGGACTCGTTCACCAATTTGTTCACCGCAAACTCTGCCGGTGCTAGGAATTCGTCCCAATCATGCATGGCAGGGTCCACGTACATGCGGAGCATCTGCTCCAGAGTGCGACTCATGTGCTCTGTTTGTCTGTCAGTTTGAGGGTGAAATGCTGTCGACATTTGCGACTCACTGCCGTAGTAATCGTGCATCTTTTGCCAAAACTTACTAGCAAATTTTTGACCTCAAACAGAGATAATGCGCAATGGCAAGCCGTGGTACTTTACGACACCCTCAAAGAAGAGACAAGCAGTCTCCTCTACATTCACGTCAGTGGTTGTAGGAATGAAGTGTGTCATCTTTGTCAAAAGATCCACAACCACTAGTTTTGTATCATGGCCAAGGGCCGTGTCCAGAAGACCAGTAATGAAGTCCATGCTGACGCACTCCCATGGAGTTTCAGGAACGGGAAGATGTTGGAGGAGTCCATCAAGCTTCTTGTTATTAGCCTTATTCCGAAGACATGGGTCGCATGTCATGCAATACTTACGGACATCAACACTCCACCTTGGCCACCAATAGTGGTCCGAGAGTGCCTGTCCGGTCTTTCAGGGTCCCACATGACCTGCGACCGGCGGGTCGTGGAACTGAGAGATAACCTTTGCTCGAAGGTCTCCCGAGTTTGGCACAACAACTTGTTCTCTGTGCCAAAAGATTCCTGTGGCCTCTACCAAGCCGTACTTGTCTAGATTTTGAGAGTCTTGAAACCAAGAATACACACAGTATCCCATCTGGATCCTGTTTACAAAACCGATGTAATGGATAATCTCTCATGGTGGTTGTCGTAGAGGTGCAGGGGGGTCTCGTGATTGTACTGTTACTATTGCAATGGCCATAAAACACCCACTGACCTCGGTGGTTGCTTTAGTTTCCACAGGCTGTCCACTTAGTGGATTGGCCACATTGATGCGTCCTGGCCGATACTCCCATGTGAACGAGAATCGACTCAAGTATTCGCTCCAACGCGCCTGTCGTCTTGACAGGTTCGGTTGCGTTTGGAAAAACACTAATGGATTATGGTCGGTCACGACCGTCACACCCCCTTCAGCACCCTCGAGGTAGCAACGCCACATCTTGAAAGCGTGTACTACCGCAAGGAGCTCTTGATCCCCAGTCGTGTACCGCATTTCCGCGGGAATGAGCTTCCGGCTCTCATACGCAACTGGGTGACCGTTCTGCATGAGGACGGCTCCGAGTCCTACTACCAACGCATCACATCGAACCTCCCATGGTTGCGATGGATCCGGAAAAGCTAGGACGGGTGCCGTGGATAGGAGCTCCTTGACCTTGAGAAAAGCGTTCTCGCAATCAGGTGTCCATTCCCAACGCACGTCTTTTCGCGTGAGCCTGGTTAGCGGTGCTACCAGGGTCGAATACCCTTGCATAAACCGTCGAAAGTAGTTTGCGAGGCCGAGGAAAGACCCTATCTGCCCAACATTCTCGGGACGTGGCCAGTCCACAACGGCTTGAACCTTTCCTGGGTTGACACGGATGCCGTCCTTGCGGACGATGTGTCCAAGGTATTCGAGTTAATCTTGTGCAAACTTGCACTTGCTAACTCTTGCATAGAACTTCTGTTCCCGAAGGATTGCGAGAACTTCGTGCAGATGTTCTATGTGCTCTTCCATTGATTTGGAGAAAACCAAGATGTTGTCCACGTAAACCAAGACAAAATGTCCGAGTTGCTTGGCGAACGCTCGGTTCATTTCTCCTTGGAAGGTTCCCGGGGCATTCGTAAGCCTGAAGCATAACACTCAGAGTTGATGGTGTCCCATGTGCTTTCGAAACGCGGTTTTGGGCACATCATCTTCCGTGATGCGGATTTGATGGTACCCTTGAGACAAATCCAAGGACGAATATACTTTTGCGCCTTGGATTTGGTCAAAAAGGTCCTCAATCCGCGGTAAGGGGAATCGATTTTTCACCGTCAGCTTGTTCAACGCCCGGTAAGTCACGCACTTGCGTAAACCACCATCATTTTTGTTCACAAAAAGGATCGCCGCACCGTACGGCGAGCTACTGTACTTGATCCACCCTTTGCAAGGTACTCTTTGATTTGGCGTTCGGCCTCTCGCCTTTGTGCTGGACTAAGGCAATACATGGGTCTGAACGGAGGAGTCACCTCCGGTTGCAGCTGAATCGTGTGGCCCATGTGTCTTCCTGGTGGAAGCCCAGCCGGTGGGTCTTGGAATACATCCGAGAACTCCGCCAATAGAGATCTGATCTCTTGTGGCGTGTCTTCCATCACGTCTTCCTCAACTTTTTACAACTAAGCCAAGAAGTATCAACAACCTTGTCGAATACGTCTCTTCACCTGTATTGCAGACAAGCTGGCATGGACTTTGAGTCGGGTCGATGATAATTCCGTATTCGGACTCAACGTAAAGCGACATTGTCCTTTTCGGAGGATCAAACGCTCTGATTCAAAGCACATTAGTGCCTTGTTGTCACGGAGCCAGGGGTCGCCTAGCACCATGTCAAACGGGTAAAGAAGGTTGAGTACCTTAACGTGACACTCTGTGTGTACCCTTGAATACAACTTTTTGCTTTACAAGTACCGATCACGGGTACCGTACGGTTATCACCAACAACAACTGCGTCATTCGATGGCTCGTACCTCAAGCCAACCTGTCGGGTAAAGCCAAGGCTAACAAAAGAGTCGTCCTCTCCAGTGTCAGCAAGTACGTTTACGGGAGCACCAGCTAGGTGTTCTTTGAACTGCATCGTCATGTTGCCCCCACTCTTCCGAGTGAACAGACTCGATGACGGCAAGCCGAGTTTGTGATAAACACGGAATCTGTACTACAGGCGTCGTAACTCCTATGATTCACCCACTCGAGTCCACATCTTGTGGGCACGTGTGAATTCCGCTAGCACCTTCCAGTCTTTAAATTTGACTGGGCCGAAATCGTCGACTAAGGGTACTGCAAACGTGATTGAACTCATTACTTTGAGGGCATTTGCTTCAATCACTGTGTCACACAACTCTTGCACGGTGGTCGGTGTCGCCACCACTAAGCATGTACGATCATGCATCTCGTCCGGAGATGCAAGGTTTAGTGGACAATGTCGGTCAGCAAGTGTAGAATGCGGTTCAACAAGAGGAGAAAAGACAACAGAGAAATTTGAACCCGTCAAAAACTCAAATTGTTTAACATCCTCATCTGAAAACATGAACCCACACTCGTGATCCAGTTTTACCCCTGAGTGGTCCCCACTGACGTCACTCAGGGGTGAGGAAAACCCGCCCCACGGCTGAGTCCGTTACAACGGCCGGGCCCATTGCCGCGACCGCGACCCTGTCCACGGCCCTGTCCACGGCCTCCTACTACACCATCCCCACGAGATGCTACTGCTGCAGCTAACGACGCGACCTCTTGTCCACCCCCAGCAGCCTGAGGACACTGAGCCCTAAAGTGGCCCGGCTGCATGCAGTTGTGGCAGAGCCCTTCGTGGAAGGATGTGTTGCGACGCTCACGCGCTGCCTACAGCTCGTCATTCTCGCGGCTGCGCTTATTATTGGAGCCCTTGTATCCACCAGCCTTCTTGGCTAGAGGGTTTGCAGACTGCTTGCCCTTGGTCCCGCCTCGCTGTCTAGCTGACCCACCAGCCCCTGCAGCGTCCATGCGCATGTCGCGGCGTTGTTGTGCACGCGCGTTCGGGCATGCATTAGAGTATTGCTTCGGGTTCGCCAAATACACTTCGCTCATGTAGTTGCACAACGTCCTCCAACTTGTCCAAGCTTGGCCAGTGGCTGTCGTGGTGGTCTTTTCCTTTAGCTTCTCGCTGGCGAGACCATCACGCAATTACTCCAGTAGCATGCACTCCGGGTACATGAAGGTCTGAGTCCCATCGCCCTCGGTGAAGCTTTCGGCTTCCTCCACGAGTGCGGCGAACTTGCTCAAGTAGGATTCGAGCGAGCTGCTCAGCTACCTGAAGTCCTTGATCTTGTGGAAAGTGCGCTACACCTCCTCACGTTGGGTGCACTTCTTACGCATGATCGCGTAGAAGGCCTCCCATGGCATGGGCTGCCACTCGAGGTGCGGCTGCTACGCAGTCCACTCCTTGACCACATACTTGAAGAGTTTTTCTTCAAGCTGCTTCGTGGCAAGGTCGCCCCACTTGCTAAGTGGAGCCTTGTGGACACATAGGATGTGCTCCATGCGGTTCAGCCAGTTGGTCAGCTTCACGCCCTTCCACAAGATCTCCACACTGTGGAGGAAGGACGTGTTCATGACCGACTCCGAAGTCATCGAGGTAGGCAAGTCGTCGCTGCCACCGGTATTGGCATCCACAGGTGCGGCACGCTGCGCTTGCTGCTGCATCCGCACCTGGGTCACGCTATACAATGCCTTGTCGAGGTCGTTGCATCGGCGGCTTGCCTTATGGACAACAAGGTGCTGCAGCTGGCGATCACGGTCAAGGTCCGTGATGCTCTGCCCGACGTGGGCTAGCAGGTTTGCCAACGCGAACTTGAGCTCTGATGTCGTCAGCGCATTGGTGATAGCCTCCAGGGCCTCGCGTTGTCTGTGCACCCTTACCCATTACAAGAGGGTACGGTTCGCGTACACGCCTCCAAGGAGTCCCACCTTTCAAGGATTGGCAAGGACTAGTACCTAGGAAAACAGAAATTTACAAGACAATGGAATGAGGAGAAATGTGAGTGCCGCTCACAAAACAAGAGCAAAGAGCGCTAACAATCTACAAGACAATGGAATGAGGAGAATTCTAACAATTCCTACCGAGCCTTCCACTCTTTCTTCTCCTTCTTGTCTTCCTCTTGTCTTCTTGTCTTCCTTGGTCTTCTCTTCATGCTCCTTGACGCCTCTCGCGTTTTTGGGCGAAGTCTCCCTTGAGCCGGCGGCGTTGGCGAGCCGCCAAGAATCTTCAAGGTGTCACCCTCTTTATTTTTAGGGTGCTCTCAAGCCGTGAGAGTCCCTAAACTTGGACAAGGGCGCTGTCCCAATTTTTGGACGAAGGGATTTTGAAGGAGCCTTGACAATGGGGAGGATTTTGTGGTTTTTGAGGGTGGGAACTCCCCATCCTGTCCCACAAAAATCCTTCTAGCCCTCTGGAAGTAAAGGGAGGCTGGAAGGAAGAGTCTCCACCAAGTAGAGTTTTTTTCATGCTCTCTAACACACTTTACGGCACTTCAATCCGTGGATTGTAGATGTCGTAGTCTCTTCTGGCGTTTCTGCTGCTGCTTGTAGCTGCCGGCGGCGTTTCATGTGTGACGTAGCCGCCATTTCCGTCGAACCCTCAGTAGCCAGGGTCGTCTGGCTCTGAGAACCACCGTAACATGTCGTGTCTCCAGATCCTGCTCTGAAGTCGTCGTCGGAGTTTGCAGAATGGCGTACTCAGTCCGCGTCATGGGTTTACCCCCTTTGCAGGACCGAGGGGCAATCGTCATCAATGACCTAGAGCAGGGAGACTCGAGTATTTCGAGTCTCCGGAGGCCCATTTCCATTTTTAACCAAACCCCTAGTTTTGGGACCCAAACCGGGGGTTTTTACCTCGAACTCGTGTGTTCGCACGAGTTATTCCGTTTATTTTATGTCGAAGTTTGTCGAGAACGAACTTCAATTTACGTTTTGCCGTTCTGGCGCAAAATCGTCGCGTGCGAGGCACGCTGGCGATTTTGCGCCACCTTTCTCTCGACCTCACCCTCGCTCCCCCTATCCATCGTCGTCGCTTGCTTGTTTTGCAAGGAGGGCGAGGGGGGCGAGGGCACGAGGCCACGAGGCCTTGCCCTCGAGGCCCTCGTGGCCTCTCAGCCGCCGATCGGGCTGAGGCCGCGATCGGCGGCTGGCGGCTGGCCGGCCGGTGGCCGGCCGGTCGCTTGGCCGGCCGCCGACCGTCCAGCCGGCCGGCAGCAAGCTGGCCGGCAGCCAGCAAAGTGCTGGCCGCCGGCCAGCCCTCGCTGACGCGAGGGGTGGTGTGCAACCACCCCTCGCTTCAGCGAGGAGGGAGGGCTGAACCGGCCTTCCCGCTACACTAGTTAAAATGTTCTGCAATCATCACAATGCCTTAATCTGTCTCATGCTTTGCAATTTTTACCTATTCACCATCTATTTTTCGCTTGAAGTAGAACTTTAAGATACCTGAAATTTTGTTTAGAGACATCATTTTTAGGAAGGCGGCCGAATCGCTCAATATGTTTGGATGTGAGAAAAGCAGATGTTGATGCTCGTCGAGTTATGAATACAAAACAAACGTACCTACCTATTTTATTTCTTCGTGTAATTCAGGTTATCAAGCGTGCGCGAGCTGGGAATTTCTAGACAGTTCCTTAAAAGGGGGGGAATGTTCACAGCTGAAGTGTTACATACCAGACGTACACAATTCCCTAATCTTTCCAAGTGGGCATTTTCTTCATCACACAAATAGTCCATCGCGCATCGAGATCTTGATTTTCACTCTGAGGGTTGAGGGCAAATTGGCCAACTATCCCCGCCCTCCGACAAACCTGCTTGCACCTTCTCACAACTTCGACCACTTTCAAGGATCCACGACAGTAGTGTCACGACCTTTCGGTCGACTTCTCGACGCGTCGAGAGATATATAGATTTATAAAGATGCATCTTGCATCTTTGCCATTGATCCTTGAAGCCCCTTGATCTCTCGGTGGAGCTTCTTGAATCCGAC
This sequence comes from Penium margaritaceum, assembly GCA_023375785.1. Classification (NCBI taxonomy): domain Eukaryota; kingdom Viridiplantae; phylum Streptophyta; class Zygnematophyceae; order Desmidiales; family Peniaceae; genus Penium; species Penium margaritaceum. Next base: position 98,564 of record SZWC01007619.1, on the reverse strand, counting down.
CACTCACGACGCGACTCCACACGCGTCGCCCGACGATTGACCCAACAACCCCAACTATGCCTCATTCATAACTCGACACTTGTATATTTATGGTCAATCATTTTGAAACCTGTCACCAAAGTACACTTACTGCTAATTGTAAACTGCTCAAGTGTCCCAAATTCTGAATTTTTTTCTACTTCGCAAATTCTACATGTTCACCATTCACGCTTCGTTTGGCATAACACTTGGTATCAGATGCAACGGTGCTGGAGAGGCATCCCCTACTACCTCAACGTGACATCAACCATTGCATCAAGCTGAAACCGGGCAGCCAACTCACAGTTTGAGGGGCCTATCAGATGAGTGACCACGAACTGACTGAGCTCAAGAAGCAGCTCAACAAAATGCTTGGTTAGGGGTTCATCCGCCTGTCCACATCACCGTACGCCGCACCTACATTGTTCATGAAAAAGAAGTTGGCAAAATGCAGAGGTGCGTGGACTACTGGGCATTGAAAGACACTACAATCAACAACCGCTATCCACTCCCTCGAGCCAACAAACGTTTTGACCAACTCTGAGGGGCTCCAATTTTCACCAAAATTGACCTACGCAGCGGCTATCACCAAATCCACGTGGCATACACCGATATGAAGACGACAGTGTTCCAAACTTGCTACCGGCATTTTGAGTTCACAGTAATGTCCTTCAGACTCACAAATGCCCCGGCGACGTTCATGGTGCCGATGAACAACATTTTCCGCCCGCACCTCGAAACTTTTGTAGTGGTGTACCTTGACAACATCTTGGTGTAAGGCCGCATCCCGGAGGAGCACGATGGACATCTCCAAAAAGTTCTCAAATTCTTACAAAGAGAGAAACTCTTTGGAAAACTCTTGAAGTGAGATTTCATTTGACGTTCGATCGAGTTCTTGGCTTGTGTCATCAACGGCGGACAGATAATCATGGATCGAAAAAAAAAGTGGTAGCATTAGCTGATTGGACAAGGCCGACCAAAGTTTGAGACGTTCAAGTTTTTCTTGGCTTCTGCAATTGCTACCGGCACGTCATACTGGATTGTACTAGGGTGGCAGCGCCTCTCTCTAACCTCACTCAAAAAGAAAATGAGTGGCAGTAGTGAGACAGAAAACAAGAAGCGTTCACTGTTTTGCGGAATGCTATAACCTCGCACCAATCCTACAATTAGCCAATACAATGGTCGACTACGTCATGGTTGCGGATGCCTTAGATCAAGCCATCGTTGTATACCTCCTGCAAGACCATGGAAACAGAGAACAATCGGTCGCATACATGTCACAAAAACTACGAGGACCAGAAATCAACTATGTCGTACACAAGAAAGAGATGTTGGCGGTCATACATGCATTCAAGACATGGCGGTGCTATCGTGAATGCTGCCGATGCATCGTGCGAATCGGCCATCATGTGCTCAATTATTTCAAGATGCAGACAAACCTTTGTCAACGTCAAACCCAATGGATGGATTTTCTTGAATTCAGGTTCAAATGCGATATCAAGTACCAGAAAAAGCAACCTAGCAGAAATGCTCAGCCGCCGACCAGATCTGATGACTAAGGCAGCAACGCAATAGCTATAGCGAGATCCGTGTCTCAAGCAATTGTTCACACGAGGCTAAGACCAGCATGGCGGATACGACAAGGCAAAAATCTGGTCCAATGCACCCTGTTGGCGGTGACGATTCACTCGCCAGGTGGTTTCTCCCCGGAAAGATGAACTCTGCCGCATGTTGCTCGAAGAGTGCCATGACACTAGTCCAGGTGGAGTTTTTGGAGAAGACAAGACGCTGAAGTAGCTGGCAAAACACTACTGGTGGGACAAGATGCAGTCCAACATGGCCATGTTCTGTAAATCTTGCGACACGTGTCAACAACAAAAATATGTCGCATGCAGCCACCCGGACTTCTGCAACCGCTCCCCATTCCGACAGAACTCTCGACTGACATCTCTCTAGACTTCGTCACAGGACTACCCATCACACTCGAGGGATATGACGCAATCCTTGTGGTTGTTGACAGGTTTTCTAAAATGCCTCGCTTTATCCCAACAACGACCACCGTCACCGCTGAGGGACAGCGTGAAAATTTCTAAACAACATCATGCAGCTACACAGCGTGCCGAGAACCATCACGAGCGACAGGGACTGTTGATTAAACAGCCGCTTCTGGCACGAACTGATGACTCACTACAGTATTCAAATCCAACATTAAACGGCATTCCATCCTCAAACCGACGGTCAGACCAAGCGGATCAATCAGACGCTCGAACAACTTCTCTGAACATTATGCCAATCGCATGGGACGGATTGGGCGCAAAAACTCCCGACCGCCGAAATCGCACATGATTCGGCGATCTCCACCGCAACAGGTAAAACTCCGTTCAAAGTATTGTATGGCAAATGTCCCGTTCCACAGGACTCCACAGTCAAAGTATCATTCCCGCAGTTGACGTCCAATACGGCGACTTCTCTACTATCTGGAATGAAACACGGCAGACACTCGCAAAAACACAAGTAGCGACGAAACAAGCACCTGACCAACATCGCAGCGACGATGTTTTTGCCACTGGTGACAAAGTCCTTCTCAATTCAGCCAACATCAAAGTCCACGAGCCAAATTTTTTAAGCTCAAACCCCGCTGGTTGGGACCGTTTGAGATCGAGCACATGCACACCCTTGTGGTTGCGTGACTCGAACTCCCCAACATTATGCAAGTTCATCTGGTGTTCAATGTCAGCAGACTCAAGCACTACTGAGTGTTGTTGTGTGATTCACGGTGACCTCTAGACTTGTCTCCACGGCTCACTGGTTTACTGAGGAATACGTTGACAGCGTCAGCACCAGTTGACGCGCCCTCATGTCCTCTCCAGACTTTTCTCGGTAACCACCTCCTGGGGTCCATTTCCTCACTGGTGGTATCTTTGCCCGTTGATGATCCAATTACGTAGAGTTTCTGATTTTGCACCTAACGACTCTTTTGGTTTGTCATTCGGACAACCGAGGAGCCTGTTTGTCTATCGGGTTCTCCTTTGCTGTTGTTTTGGATCTTACGGTCAGTTTAGGCTATTTTCTCACCGGTTGATTGGACTTGTGTGCCTTAGTTGAGCGCACGTGAATGAGACTATATCTACCCACTCTTTTGTTTGCTGTACTCTTACTTCTACATTCTCAAGTGTATTTTCACCGTCTCTCTACCATTTGAAGCACCGTTTGCTCCGTTGCATTCTATGCAACATGCCCTCTCACATTGGATGTTGCTTTGGGGGTTTCTCAATCCTCTCATGGTATCAGAGCAAGTAGAGAGGCCATACTGTTGTATTCCACCACATAGCACCCGCAGCTGCAGCAGAGACTCCTAGGCTGGGCTGTTCTAGGCTGGGTCGGACACACATGTCCTGGCAATGCGACAGCCCTGAGCTAGGGGCTCAAGACACGAAGTTATCCGGCAGAGCCAGAGGCGGAATACTGCCAATGTTTCTTGGCAGCTTCCTTCGTCATGGCGGCCATCTTGGCGGTGACATAACATTTTTTGTGGCATTCTGAGCCAACACAGTAGGAGTGGTTGCAACAGCATCAGTAGCCTTCGGCAACTGTCCCAGCAGTCACTACAGATCTGCCGCATCTGGCAGCAGCAGCAGTGGCCGCATTAAGTGGCTGTGGCGGTGGCTTCCATCGCAGCAGAAGCATTCTTCAGGGCTGCCTGTTGCTGCAACAGCACCCGTTGTCACAGCTGCTAGCAGCACCAGCAGTCGCAAACCATTGGCATTTGGCTCTAAGCAGCAATAGCACCAGCAGAAGCAGCTGCAGCAACAACAACAACAGCAGCAGCAGCAGCAGCAACGTCTCTTTCCTATCGTATTGCAGCATTAACAATCAACGCAATGTACCTGCAGCAGCAGAGGCAGTCGTAGCAGCAGCATCAGCAGTCGCAGCACCTCTGCCTTTTCCTGGTGCAGCAGCTTCGCGCATCGCCATAGCCGTGCGCATCGCTGCTGCTGCCATTGCCAAATCCTGCTGTAGGAAAGGAAGCAACAGCAGCAATAGCAGCAGCGGCATGAGAAGCAGCTAGCAGAAGCAGCCAGCTATCAACTAGCAGGAAACTGCCTTGCAGTTTCTCACCATTCCCTGAACCGACAGGCCGTTGGTTGGCGGACTCGTTGTTTGTCGAGCTCGTCAAACCAACCAGCTTGTCGATCGATGAGCACGCCAACCAACGAGCCCGTCCACCAGCAAATCCCAAGCCCAATCGCAAGACAACAAAAAGAAAATACAATAGACCCAAGCTGGGTTGAACCCAGTGCCCCACCTTACCGCACATAACTGTCGCTTGCTTTTCTCATTTATTGATTTTTATTCCTTCCTCATGAAATTTCTCTTTGCTTTCATTTCTCATTTTTCTCCTTGGTTGAGACCAGGGCATCCGGGGTTCGTTCCCGGTGCCGTAGGGAGACCGATTTCATGTCTTTTCGTTCTTTTCCCTGCCTTTGGTCGAGACCCTTGCGCGTGGGAGTCTGACCCCGTGCAGTGGGAGACCATCGTCGTCATGACGTCGGCTATTCCAACGCTTTTGCTGACATCCTTGCCAGTGGTGATACTCCACCCGGGAGGCACTGGCTTCCGCTAGCGTAATACGCTACCCTTTATGGGCCGCCTTCCCCGTGCTACACCCCTCCATCGTGGCGCCAGCCAGCAGTTCCATCTTTCTCTCCTCTGCCGACTCGGCTAGTTCATGAGTTGCAGCTTGGCGCGGCCGCTCCAGCCTCCACGTCCCCTTCTTGTCCTCGGCCTACGGATGTTCCCTCCAGTGTGAGTCTGGTTGTCTAGGTGGGGGGTCACCGTTGTTCATCGGATGGAGCCCTTCAAGGTGCATCAAGTGGTGGGGCTGGATTGCCTGTGGAATGGATTGAGCATTGGCAGTCGTCCACCATGTCGCGTCTTCTTGTTGTGACGTCGGGCCATGCAGAGCACTCTCCAACACTTGTTTGGATTGTCGCACAGTGTCATGTGTCCGCTCCGTCTTGTGTGCCGCATTTGTTACACTGGGCCCTGTCAGTGAAGTACGCTCCGTCCGCACTGGGTCTGGTCAGATGCTGCCACTTCAGGGCGTTGGTGTTGTTCATTTTGTCGGTCCGTCTGGTGACATCTTCTTGCCTGATGTTCTCTTTGTCTATGTGCTTGAGGCCAGCTTGCTCACTGCCACTACCTTGGATGATCAGGGCATGGACTTTGTCTCTTCTCGTGGCGTCAGTATTGTGTTACTACAGTCGTCTGGCCATCCTGTTCTTTGCGGTCTGCGTTGTGACAAGTTGTATCGTGTCCCTTTGTTTGCACCATCGCCCGCCGCCATTGCGGTAGCGCACGTGCATGTTTCTCCCTCGCTTTCCCTTATGCGCACACGTTTGCTCCATTGCCGCTTGTGTCACGTGCACACTGCTGCCGTCCAGAGCCTCCTGCAGCATCAGCCTGCTGTTAGTCTTGACCCTGGCACATTCCCTGCGCCTTTCACTGCTGACTATATTGATTGCGCACAAGGCAATCTGAATTGCCTGTCCTTTCTTTTGTCTGATTCTTGCACGCTGCACCTCCTTGATCTTGTCCATGTTGACGCCATGGGCCCTCTCCCTAATGCATTTTTGGGTGGTGTTGGGAGGTACGTCCTGTGTCACAGGGACGACTTCTTACGCTTTTGTTGGATCTTTGGCCTTCTCTAGAAAAGCAATGTCGGGCCCACGATCGAGTCTTGGCTTGTCCAAGCTGAGCGTGCTTGCCAGTGTAAGATGCTAGCATTTTGCTCCGATTGTGGTGGGGAGTGTTGGTGTGTGGCCTTTGGGCTGACACCCTTATGAGGCCAGTGTGGTTGGTTTGTGTCTGGCACGATGCTCAAGTTGAGGTTACACTGGTCGAGACCCGCGCATCTGTTGACTTATACCAGTGTGACATGGAGACCCATTGCCTCCATGTGTTATGTATGCTCCATGCATGCGAGCAAGTGTGGTCGAGACCCGGACCTCGGAGACATGTTCCAGGGTCATGAGGAGACCTTGTTCATTTGTACCTCTTGTATGGTATTTGGCACATGGATGTGTGATTTATGTCTTGCATGGTCGAGACCCAGGCACTTGGTGAATTGTACCACTATCATCAGGAGACCTTGCATTGTTGTTGCAAACGATGCTTTGCTACCTTCACTCACTCGTTGGTGCTCCCGCGCCAGCTACGTCCGCATTAGGGATCATGTTGGCATGCTCTCTAGTCCTGCTGCTCCATGCCACCAGTACGGGGTATATGGATAATCACCATGGTCGTCACTCGTGACGGGTCGAAGCCACAAAAACCAACAGGGAGTCCATGGGTCCCACGACCCGCTTCCTCCAGTCTCAAGGGGTGCATCTGGAGCTCTCTACTCCATACACACCACAGCAGAACAAAGTGTCAAAACGCTAGAATCGCACTCTTGCTAACAGTGTTCTCACCCTCGTTGTCATTTCTGGCCTCCCTCCATTGTTCGCCTTTGAGGCCATGTCCTACATGACGTGGGTTTTGAACCGTGTCCCTCACTATTCTCTGCCTTGTTGTGTCACGCTGTTCGAGCGTTGGCACGGTTGTCATGCTGACCTTCACCTCGCTCGTGTTTGGGGTAGCATCGCCTGTATTTGGCCCCCCGAGGAGCAAAATGATAGCAAACTGTCTCCTTGAGGTCATCTCCGTCCTTTCCTTGGCATTTCCTCTCAGTCCAAAACCTAGCGCTTTTGCGATTTTGAGCGTAGTCAAATTGTCAAGTCCCACGATGCTCTCTTCTTTGAGAGCACATTCTCTTGTGACATTGCTTGTTCTTTTCCTTTGCTTACACCCTTCTCTCGTCCGGGGAGAGGTGGTGTCCATGGGGTATCCTTTAGTAGTGGCTGGGCTTTATCTCCCACGTTGACACCGTTACCTACACCCTTTCCTGTTGCGACTGCGCCATTGCTTTCATCATCCCCTGTCACATCTGCGTCGTCACCTGCATCTTCTACTGTCTTGTCTGTGTCATCTCCTGCATCCTCCCTTGTTGCGACTACGTTGTCACCTACTTCCTCTCCTATTATGTCTGTGTCGTTGCCTGCGTCCTCTCCTATTGCATCTGCATCATTGCATGCATCCTCACCAGTCACGTCTGCATCGTTGCCTGTGTCCTCTCCTGTCACATCTACGTCGTCACTTGCGTCCTCTCCTATCATGTCTGCGCCATTGCCTACATCCTCTATATTCACACCCGCATCATCGCCTGCATATTCTTCCGCCACATATGTGCCATTTCCTATTGCATCGATGCATGCGTTGCTGTTTGTGGTTCCATTGGCAGCGGACCCAATCGCACCCTCGTAGCCTCCCATCTCGTCGCCGTTTGTTCGTGGGCCAGGCGGTCGTCTGAGATCGTTACAGTTTGCACCTCCCTATGTCCCTTCTGCCAGACGTAAAGTCTTGGCTAGAAACTCTAGGCGAGTGCAGTCAATCCGTCCCGTTCACGTGGTGTTCTTGACCCCACACAGGCGACTCCGGTCTCCGATCTAGACGCTCTTGGCCTAGCGGCGGCTGTGGTAGAGCCTAACACCACGCTTGGATATTCTCTCATCGCACATGATTTCTACCGAGCCATTGTGGCACCTAGGTTTACATAGCCTCTGCCATGTCCCGCACTTGCCACCGCACTCATTCCGAGTGGCACAAAGGCACGGGTGCCTGAACCAAATACAATGCAACAACACTCTGTTGCAGATGTAGCCCTCTGGGAGCAAGCTATGTGCAAGGAGCTTGCTGCGATTGAGGAGCATGGAGTTTATGAGAAGGTGAAGCTCCCACCTCGTCATTAGGGCGTATCAGCCTGTCGGGTTTTTCGAAGGAAAGAGAGGCCAAACGGCTCAGTAGAATGATACAATGCCCATCTTACGGCCAAGGGATTCTCCCAAGTTCCGGGTGTGGACTTTGATTTCATTTTTGTCCTTGTTAGGAAGTAAACCACAACAAAGGCCTTACTGAGCTAGGTGGCACAACATGATTGGGAGCTCCACTAGATGGACGTGAATAATACGTTCTTGCATGGCCATCTCAAGGAAGAGATCCATCTCGTCTAGCCTCCAGGGTTCGAGGACGGCACAGACTAGGTGTGGTGCCTCCAAAAGGCCTTGTATGGTCTGAAGCAATCTCCACGTTTTTGGAACCTCGAGATCTCCGCTACCTTGCAGCGGGAGGATATCACCGTAGCACAGTGGACTTAGCTCTGTTTGTAAGTGATCCCTCTACACCCTTCATCACTGTCCTGGTCTGTGTGGAAGATCTCTTTATTGCGTTCCACGACGTGCAGGCTGTCCAAGCTGTCAAGGATCTCCTCCAGTCTGAGTACAGAATGGAAGATCTTGGTCCAGCTCATGTCTTCCTGGGAATGGAGATTGAGCATGATCGTTAGTGTCGCACACTACATGTGCATCACGCTGGTTACGTCAGGACGTGTGGGGAGCGCTTTGCTGACTTGTTGGCCACAATCCCCTCTGCATCCATACCTATGACGCCCATTGGGCAGAGGCTCCTCACGTTAGCAAACCCAGATCGTCCAGGGGAGCCTATCGATGTCACAACATACCTTTGAGTCATTGGCTCCTTGATGTTCCTCAAAACCACGGCGCGCGCAGATGTTGGGTTTGTTGTGAACTTCTTGTTGCAGTTCTCACAGCATCCGCACCATCTCCATCTGGAGCCTGCTTTGCGTGTGGTGCAGTATGTTGTGTCTACCCCACGCTTGGGCCTTTCCTTTCACGCACAACTCTCTCTTGTTGTTGACGGAAACACTGAAATCCATTGGGCCCATGATCGCGATGCGCGCAGCCGGTCCGGCTACACCTTCCTTGTCGGGAGTACGGCTGTCTCGTGCAAAAGTGGCAAGCAGGGTTGCGTAGCGCGGAGCTCAACTGAGGTCCAGTGTGTTGCATTGAGGGTTGGGGTCTGTGAGAGCATCTGGTTGTGCCGTCTCATGCAGTAGCTGTGCCTGCCGATCCGCTGCATCACCATCTTTTGCGTCAATGAGAGCACGTGCCACATAGCAGAGCGTAATGGAATGTGTCACACACGCACAAAACACATCAACATTGAGAATCATTTTGTACGTGAGCACATTGAATGTGGCAATGCCTCTGTTGTGGGTTTTGACACGCGACAACAGCGTGCAGACTTCCTCACAAAAGCGTTGTGCAGCGGCAAGTTCAAGTTTGCGGTGCGCAATGTTGGGATTCTTGCACGTATTCTTGCTCCTACCTGAGTTGTACCCCGCTCTTGCTACTTCCTATCTCTGCAAGAAATTCTTGTGTGGGCATATCTGGTGCCCCTTGCCGTGTGTTGATGTTGCTGTCGTCTTGTGACCCTTGCTTGCTTGTGGTGACTGGCGTCTGCCGGTTATGGGGGAGTGTTGGTGTGCGAGTCACGGTGACCTCTAGACTTGTCTCCACGTCTCCCTGGTTTACAGCGGACTACGTTGACAGTGTCAGCACCATTCGACGTGCCCTCATGTGCTCTCCAGAGTTTTCTCGGTGACCACCTCCCTGTTGTGATTTGTGCCGTTTCTGTACAGTTTACTGTGACCACTCGGCCGTGTCCATACTCGTGCAGATCCCTGAGGCAGGCGGCCCTGGTGACACCGGCGCGGCGACAGGCGGCGGCCTACACGTCTGGAGCTGACCGACTACTGTTCCAGAGCCCCAGATGTCACCGGGACTCCTTGCTGTGCCTTCTACGTCTTGCAGGCGCCTTTCGGCGGACTGGGCATGAGACCCATTTGCATGTTTTTGCATTATATACTCGCTGTCAGTCGATGGATGCATGCATGTGACCAGTCGTTGCGTGCGTCTTTTGATTCTGCACGTCTAGGTTCAGACGGCG